>PVIU01026435.1:0-21987 GCA_004026605.1 Ondatra zibethicus | reverse complement strand
GGCTGGGGTGTGCCTCAGTGGTAGAGCCCCTGCCTAGAATCCCCCAGTGAGGGGCTGGGGTGTGGCTCAGTGGTAGAGCACCTGCCTAGAATCCCCCAGTGAGGAGCTGGGGTGTGGCTCAGTGGTAGAGCACCTGCCTAGAATCCCCCAGTAAGGGGCTGGGGTGTGGCTCAGTGGTAGAGCACCTGCCTAGAATCCCCAGTGAGGGGCTGGGGTGTGGCTCAGTGGTAGAGAACCTGCCTAGAATCCCACATCAAGGGGCTGAGGTGTGGCTCAGCTGTAGAACAATTGCTGAGAATTCCCTAGAAGGGGTTGGGGATATAGCTCAGTGGCAGAGCATTTGCCTAGGATCATCCAATTAGAGGTTGAGGTATGACCCAATAGTACTGTGTTTGCCTAGAATCCCCCAGTAAGGGGCTGGAGGTGTGGCTCAGTGGGAGAGCACCTGCCTAGAATCCCCCAGTGAAGAGCTAAGGATGTGGTAGAATGAGTATTTAAGAATCCTCTAGGGAGGGGCTGTGGGCCTGGGTCAGTGGTAGAGGATTGGGCCTAGCAAGTACAAGGCACTGGGTTCACTCCTCAATGCCCCTAACAACAACAAACTGTCTATAAACAAAAACAGGTGTGGAGATAGGCACTGGTGGTGCATGGCTATAAGTTAGTTATTCCAGCATCTGGAAGGCTGAGGTAGGAGGAATATGGCAAGTTATAGGCTATGGACTACAAAGACTATCTCAAACTCCCCCTCAAAAAAGTGGAAATATTCCGGGCTGTGGTGGTGCATGCCTTTAATCCCAGCACTCAGGAGGCAGAGGCAGGCGGATCTCTGTGAGTTCGAGGCCAGCCTGGTCTACAAGAGCTAGTCCAGGACAGGCTCCAATGCTACAGAGAAACCCTGTCTCAAAAAAAAAAAAAAAAAGTGGAAATACTGCTGAGCAGTGGAGGCGCACACCTTTAATCCCAGCACTGGGAGGCAAAGGCAGGTGGATCTCTGTGAGTTCAAGGCCAACCTGGTTTACAAACTGAGTTCCAGGACATCTAGGGCTACACAGAGAAACCTTGTCTTGAAAAAACAAAACAAAAGTGGAAATATAAATTACAAACTGGAAGAAAGGCTAAAATCAACAAGGCATGCCAGATTTTCCAGCACTCAGAGGAAGAGATAGGAGGATCAGGAGACCAAGGTTGGGCAGAGCACAGCTGGAGACAGAGGCAGATAGATCTGAGTATAAGGCCAGCCAGGGGCTCAGAGGGTGGAAGTGCTTGCCGTGCGGACCTAACAACCTGAATTCAAGTCTCACTACCCACATACAGAGTCAAGTACAGAACTGGCTCCATGAAGTCCTCTGGCCTCCACACACACACTGTGGCACCTCACACACAAATAAAATAAAAAAGACTAAAGGTCATCCTCAAATATAGAGGGAGTTTGATGCCATAGAGCCACCACCACTGGAGATAGATGTGCAGAAACTTTGCTGGTAGGCCACAACCTCGTGGTGATATACAGATTAATAGAGATGGGTTAAATTAATATGTAAGAGTTGGCCAATAAGAAATTAGAGCTGGGGCTGGAGAGATGGCTCAGACGTTGAGAGAGCTGACTGCTGTTCTGGAGGTCCTGAGTTCAATTCCCAGCAACCACATGATGGCTCACAACCATTATAATGAGATATGATGCCCAGAACACGATACACACAATAAATAATTAAAAAAAAAAGAAATTAGAGCTAATGGGCCAAGCAGGATTTAATTAATATACTTTATGTGTGGCTATTTCAGTTCTGGGTGGCGGGGACTAACAAGCGCCTCATTCCAACAAACTGGTGCCCACGTGGCCAACTAAATCCATGTAAAACCTGAAGGGCTTGAAAAGGAATTCTAGACAAATAATAATAATAATAATACAGAGTTTAACACAGCTTCTTGCTGTTTGCTGGCAGTTTGCTCCTTTAATAGAGATTTTCCTGATTCAGCCATAGTGGGAAAAAGCCTCAGCTGGTTTAAAATGCCGGTTTTCTGGGTCAGGCTACCAGTACGACCTTTGGCAGATTGCTGCAGCTTGCTTAATGGCAACATGGACTGGCTGTGTACCTAGAGATGGGGCACTGTGCATGTCTCTCAGAGGCAGTGAGAGGCTCCGCCATGCTGGACTGTGCAGAGCGAGCAGGCAGTACCATATATACAATAATAATGACTCAGCTTAAGTTTTAGACTGCGCAGGCAAGCAGACACTGCCATATTTCCCCTAATGATGGCGCAGTTTAAGTTTTAAGAGGTGCTTAGCATTTTAAAAAGCGCTCCTGGGGCAGTTCTGCCCAGACCACCGAAGAAGCAAGATGTGACCTGCCCCGCTGAAAAAGGTACTGAGCCATGTGGCTAACACAGATAAGAATAACAGGTTAATATAAGCTACAAGAGCTAATAAGAAGCCTGAGCTAATGGGCCAATCAGCTTATAACCTAATGTAGACGCTCTGTGTGATTTTTCTTTGGGGCTTGCCGGCTGTGGGGTACCCAGCAGGACAGAAACCCCAACAAGCAGGCCGTCATGCTACAGAATGGCGCCCACGTGGATAACACATCCACAGAAAGCCTGAGAAAGCTAGGGAAAGAATAGAGTAAAGCATGTTTTCTTGGTAGCAGCAATTTCTCAGGTCTGCTCTGCTTGCTAGAGGCAAGCAAGCGCTCTCATCTAAGAGAGGCTTCCTGACTCAGCTTTAGCTGCAAAACCCTGCAGCTCTTTAAGAGGTCCTGCCAAGAAACACTCAAATGGTGTTGATGAAAAGCTGACCACATGCTTTTCAGTTTTCAGCCATAGAAGGAAAATGCTGGCTTTCTGGGCCGTCCTGCCAGGGCAAACTCTGACTATTTCAGACAGGCGTTCTGACAACACAGCATTTGAATGTGGTTTGTGAGAAGAATGCTGCAAGTTGCTTGCTGGCAGGGACCTTGAAACGCCATAGAGTTGTGGCAATAAACGTGGCTACAGCCAGTACCTCCGCCTTGAGGCTAAAATCTCAGAAAGCTAAGAAATGGGCTGGATCCAGTCATCAAAGACACAGCTTTTATCCTAACCATATAGCTTGGTAAATTAAAGACTCATGAAGTCAGAAAAAGAGAGATATACAGTAAAGAGAGATTTAAAAAAAAAAAAACTCTAAATGGTTTGCATTGTGTTAAATATATATACAGGCTAAAGGTTAAAATCCTTAAAATAAAAAAAAGGGAGTAGTTGGGTGTGGTGGTACACACCTTTAATCCCAACACTTGGGAGGCAGAGGTAGACTGACCTCTGTGACTTCAAGGTGTA
This sequence comes from Ondatra zibethicus, assembly GCA_004026605.1. Taxonomy (NCBI): domain Eukaryota; kingdom Metazoa; phylum Chordata; class Mammalia; order Rodentia; family Cricetidae; genus Ondatra; species Ondatra zibethicus. The sequence continues at coordinate 18,675 of PVIU01026435.1, read as the reverse complement.
GTATCACACACCTTTAATCCCAAAACTTGGGAGGCAGAGGCAGACAAATCTCTGTGAATTCAAGGTGTGGTAGCACACACCTTTAATCCCAGCAATGGGGAGGCAGAGACAGGTGGATCTCTGTGAGTTCAAGGATAACCTGGTCTACAGAGGGAGTTCCAGGACAAAGATACACAGAGAATCTGTCTCAAAAACTAAGAGTAAAAATGAAAAGAAATAGAGGTTAAAATAAAGCCGCATAAAAATGGAAAATACAAAGAGAATCTGGATACTGTATGTTATTATGCTCTCTTTGAACTGTTTGAATGCTGAGGAAGGAGAAACAGCTGCAAAAAAAAAAAAAAGTGCTCCTGGACAGTAAAGAATCAGAGATATGCAATAAAGACAAGCCCAGATGAGTCATAGTGTCAGATAAATGTACATAAGCTTGGAAGAGAGAAAAAAAGAGTATAGAGATTCATAAAATAAAGTTAATGCTTAAAAAGGGGGTAAAGTCTTTAAAGAGACAGAGTACAGACAGTCATAGATTAAAGGGAATAAAGAAAAATAAACCATGTAAAAATGGAAAATTCAGAGTCTGAATTATGTATATTATTATGTTTTCCTTGAAATTTTTGACTGTGGAGGAGCTAAGTACAGAGAGACATCATTGTATGGGCTGCTAAGCTAAAGCAGCATGTACATTATAAAGGTATCTTGACTTCAGAATTTGGGTCTAAGGATTTGTTGCTTTGGAAAAGAGGTTCTTCTTTTGTTTCCTCAGAAGATGAGAACTTGTGGATTGCTTCCAGACCAATATGGTTTGATAGACCACGTTCCCCTGAAAGGTTGACGTGAACACCCTCAAAAAAATTGCTTTGCCCAACTGCTGACTGAGACGAACCTAGCACAAAGGATACACCATAAAAGGCATGATTAGCAGCACCCCAATCATCAGGAAGTAGTATGGAAAAAACTACACCCATATTCCCAAATATTGTCTATAAATGTTTGGTACATTTAAAGGGGGATATGCTATAGAGATCTGCATTGGTATGAATCTTGGTTTACTGATACAAATTTAAGGTCAATTTTGTTATATGTATATTTCTGCTCTTGACTGTGTATTCTGATTGTGCAGTTCATTTTAGAAATGTTATCTATAATTAAGAAATATAGGTTAGTAGATAATCACCTATAATAGTTAAGATTGTAGTCATGATAGTTAGGTTTTCTAGATATATAGAGATATATTCTTCAAATCTTTTAGAGACCTTCAGAATATGGCATTTAAATGTTTAAAAAATTTAGGACTTTTCATGACAGTGAGACACATCTGCTCCTGGCAGCACCAATCTACTTCAAGAGGAAGACGGGCATCAAAAAGGCTCCTTATGAGTTTGTTAGGTGAACTGGACATGCAGGATCCACAGAGAAATGACTGCTGAACTTGCCTAAAGGTGAGACGATCCTTCAGAGCTCCTGCTTCATGAAAGAGTCTGTGAGATATTCTGCAAGATACAGAAGAAAGTGACTGCCAAGCTGCCAATACAGGCAGACCTGTCTTTGAAATTTCCTGCTTCATGGAAAAGTCTTCTGGATGCTATGGGCCTGTAGGCTGAAGATGGATACCCCAACGGTACAGAAGAACTTTGGGTAACTGTCCAGGCAGTGAGATGTCTCTGTCAATTCTAGAGTTTTGGAAGTTGCTTACAATGTACTTCCTGCTTACTTAGGTAATATTATATCCTTCTGAGGTCTTTGATGGAGTTGAAGAATAGATAGTTATAGTCTTTCTTAGTTATGATAAAAGATAAAGTAGATATAAAATATTGTAACTGTAATTCTTGCTTGATATCTGTTTTTTGGTTTGTTTTTTTTTTTTAGCAACTGGTGGCTCTTCCCAGTTCTTTGATCTTCCAGGTTTTTACCCCAATATCTGACTCCCTGTTTTTTTTAATTTATTTATTCTGTATATAGTGTTCTGGACACCAGATCTCATTATAGATGGGTGTGAGCCATCATGTGGTTGCTGGGAATTGAACTCAGGACTTCCGGAACAGCAGTCAGTTCTCTTAACCTCTGAGCCATCTCTCCAGCCTGATACCTGTTTTGTTATATATAATTTTACTCTGTTAAAGTTAAAGCATTCCTTTGTGTTTAAACAGAAAAGAGGAGGTGATGTGGGAGTCCCCTCTGTGTGCTGTGATTACCATTAATGAATAAAGAAACTGCCTGGGACTGTTGATAGGGCAGAACTTAGGTAGGCGGGGAGGACTGGACTGAATGTTGGAAGAAAGAAGGGCGGAGTCAGAGACACCATGGAGCCACCACCACCAGAGATAGATGTGCAGAAACTTGCTGGTAGGCCATGACCTTGTGGTGATATACAGATTAATGGAGATGGGTTAAATTAATATGTAAGAGTTATCCAATAAGAAGTTAGAGCTAATGCGCCAAGCAATGATTTAATTAAAAAAAATATATAGGGAGTTTGAGGCTAATGTGGGCTACATGTAAATCTCAACAAACAAGCAAAGAACTCCACAATGGGTGTGGAGACTGCTCAGCAGATCAAGGTGCTTGTCACCAAGTCTGACTCCTGAGTTCAAACTCCAGGATCCAGGTGGTTAAAGGAGTCAGTTCTTAGAAATTGTCCTCTGACCTCCCCTCGTATGCACCCACAAACACACCATGCATACACAAAGTAAACAAACAAAATATAACTAAGTAAGTATATTAAAACATACACGCATAAACACTAAAAAGGCAGATGTGGGGATACAGCACACTGGTAGAATGCTTGCTTAGCAATGTGCACACACCCTGAGTTCAAGCTCATTCAGTGGTGGTGCACACCTTTAATCCCAGCACTCGGGAGGCAGAGGCTGGTGGATCTCTGTGAGTTCGAGACCAGCCTGGTCTACAAGAGCTAGTTCCAGGACAGGCTCCAAAGCTACAGAGATACCCTGTCTCGAAAAACCAAGATCAGGCTCACTCAGGAAAAAAAATTTTGTGTGTGTGTGGGTAGGATTTCAAGACAGGGTTTCTCTGTGTACCCCTGGCTATCCTGGGGCTCTGTAGACCATGCTGGCCTCCAACTCAGAGCTCTACCTGCCTCCTCTGCCTCTCGAGTGCTGGGATTAAAGGCATGTGTGACCACCACCTGGCTAAGAAAAAAAAAGTTATTTTTTAATGAAAAAAAAAAAAAAAAGCGGACCACTAAGCCAGCAGAGTAGTGCACATACAATCCCAGCAGCTGGGATGCTGACACAGGAGCACCAGGCGCTCAACATCAACCTTGGCTACACAGTGAACTGGAGGCCAGAGGCCAGCCTGGGCTACAGGAGAATAGGAAAACCATCTCAAAAAAAAAAAAAAAAAAAAAAAGAATAAAATTTAAAATTTTGAAAAGCAGACTATGCATGAAGAGCGATTTGTGTGTACTAATCAAGCTCAGTTTTCACCTGGTAAACAATCACCTAAGAGACTGCTCAGTCAGCTCTGAACTCCAAGTGCCGCACAAGTCCTAACATCTATGGGCTGAGGGACTTTTCTCTGCAACCATGGCTTCATTCCATGCTGGTCTCTTAATTCTCCTCAAAACATCTGAAGCTCAGCTGCTAAGTGCTTGCTGTACAAGCATTAGGACCTGAGTTCCATTCCCCATAATCCATGTGAAAACCTCACGCACAGTGGTATACAAACCCAGTACTGGAAAGGCAGAGACAGGAGAGACCCTGGAGCTCACTGGCCAGAATCAGGAAGCTCCAGAAGAGACCCTGTCTCAAAAAATAAGGTAGTGAGAGGGTTAAGGAAGACACCCACTGGGCAGTGATGGTGCATGCCTTTAACCCCAGTACTCGGGAGGCAGAGACAGGTGGGTATCTGTGAGTTCGAGGCCTGCATGGTCTACAGAGTATGTTCCAGGACAGGCTCCAGATATTTTGAAACCTTGTAAAAAAAAAAAAAAAAAAAAAAAAAAAAAAGACGACGATGACACCCATTATCAACCTCTGGCTTCTACACACATGTGAACACACTCTCCATCTTGTTTGCTGGATAAAGGCTGACTCTGTGTTTGTGTGTGTGTGAGCACCCATGGATACCACAAGATGGTTCCCTGGAGTTGGAGTGACAGGCTTTTATGAGCCACCTGATGTGGGTGCTGGGAAATGAACTTCAGTCCTCTAGGAGAATAGCAAGCGCTTTTCCCTAACAATGGAGCCCTCTCCCATCTCTGGCCTCCATATTTCCTGAAACAGGATCTCTCACTGAACCTGGAGCCCAACCATTCAGTAGAACAAACTGGCTAGCTAGCACCTGGAACTGCCCACCTCCAGCTTCCCAGCACTGGGAGTAGAGGCGTGCCCTGGAACACCCACTTTTCATGTGGGTTCTGGTGATCCAAACTCTTCTTCTCAAGCTTGTGCACAAGTACTTTACCTACCCAGTCAACTCCTCAACATTCACCAATATTTTCAATTAAAATGTATTTGCCATGCTAGGCAAGGCGCTATGACTGAGCCATGCCCCAACTCCTCACTGGCAGATCGTAGGCAATTGTCCTATCACTGAGCTTCATCCCAGTCCCAAGACCCAAGTTAAACAGCATACTTTGATGTGCCCAACAGGAAGAAAATAGTTCTGAATTTTTACAGCGTTCTGTCTATCCTTCATGGAACTCTGCTAAAATCGTAGTCTCCAGAGCTTGGGTGTACATCTGTGGTGCTGAGTGAGTAACACATAAGCTAAAAAACTTACAAGGTCTCATGTACCCCAAGCTGGCCATGAACTCATCAGGTACCTGAGGATGACTCTGAACTTCCTAATCCTCCTGCGAGCTAGGGGAACAGGGCTGCGGCGCCAGCCTCTGCAGTGCTGCAGATGGAACCCGGAGCTTGGAGCAAGGTAGACAAACACTCTACCAACTAAGCTACAGTCCCAGCCTCTAAAGCAATTTATTTGGCTCATCCCTGTAATGGCTGGAGGGCCCATTAAAACATGGCAGCAGCCTTTTTGAGTAGGGAAACAGAGGCACAGAAGTGACCAAGCATGTGGGGGTGGCTTTGTCTTCTCTCAACCCACTTTCCATGGAACTGTATCATTTCAGGGAGGCATAACCCATTGCACAAGATCAGCATTAATCTGCTCTGAAGCTAATGACCTCTTATAATTCTTTTTATTATTTACATGCAGGTGTGTGTTGTATTTTATATCCCATACGTCGGAGGATGACAACAGAGGCCAGAAGAGGGCACTGGATCCCCTGGAGCTGGAGTTAGAGATGGTTGTGAGCTGCCTGACACGGGTGCTGGGAACCCAACTAGGGTCATCTGCAAGACCCGGAAGTGTCCTTAACTACTGAGCCATCTTCTCCGCCCCTAGAGTCCACCACTCAAAGGCTGAGCATTACCAGGATCACAATGTAGACCGGGCTCTGGTGGACACACATCTGTGGACGACAATCCATTAGCAATCAGCAAGGCCCTCCGAACCCGCTAAATATACTCCGCCTTCTGCCCATATTCCGGGCCTGTCCATTCCAGTCACTTCTAGTTGTTCTGGCCAGCAAAGCAGCCTGGCCCAGCACTGCCCTGGAAGCTCCATGACTATGCAAATGCTGAGACCCCTTCCAGGCTTCCTCTCCACTTTCTCCTCCTCATCTTACTCTGCAGCTCACCTTGGCCATCACTTCCAGAAACCTTCCTGACCCTGATGGAGGAGGGGGACTCACCTCAGCTCTACACCTATCACACACCTTGTCACTAACTGGTGTGTCTGTCTTTCCACCTAAGAAGATGCCAGAAGGAGATCTTGTCTGGCACCTGCCAGATATTTATGCAAACAAACAAAAATGAACATTTCTAGTTCAAAGGCAGTAACAGTGACTCTTTTCTCTAGTCTACAAAGCACAGGTTTTGTTGGCTTTGTTTTAGTTTTTTTTTTTAGTTTTGAGGCACTCTCCCTATGTAGCCCAGGCTGGGTTAGAATTCACTACATATCCCAGGATGGCCCCAAACTCATGATCCTCAATTTACTGAATGCTAGGGTTACAGCTTGTAACACCATGCAAGGATGAACTGGCTACATAGCCCAGGCTAACCTCAAACTTGCAGTTCTGCCTAAGTCTCCAAGTGTAGGGTAACAGGCATACATCACCTTGCTAGGCATGTTTTCCTTTTAATTTACTATTATTGTGTGAGCATAGGCCTGTGTTTGCAATGGAGGTGTGCAGGAGTCAGGGAATAGCTTTCAGGAATCCAGTCTCCTCACACCAGCAGGTCGGGGGTAGAACTTAGTCAGGTTTGTACAGCAAGGGAGAGTCTTCTTTCTTAAAAAAAAATTGGGGGGGGGACACTGAGATGGATCAGCAGGTAAAGGCTCTGTCAATCTTAATCACCTGATTTAGATCTCTAGAACTTAAAATAAATAAAAATAAACAAGTAATTTTTAAAAGGGGGGAAGGACGCTGGAGAGACGGCTCAGCAGTGAAGAGCAATCAACTGGTCTTCCAGAGGACCAGGGCTGAATTCCCGGCACCCACGTGGCAGCTCCCAACTGTCTGTAACTCCAAGATCTGGCACCGTCACACAGACACACATGCAGGCAAAATACCAATGCACATAAAATAAAAATTAATTATTCTCCAGAACTCACATGATGGAGAGAACTGACTCCTGCTTACTGTCCCCTCACTTCCACACGTGCACCATGGCATATACATACGAGAAATAAATATTTTTTTAAAAGTAATAATAAAAAATAAATGCTTTGAAGTGCTAGGGCTTGAACCCAGAGTCTTGCATGCTAGCTAAGCACTCTACCAAGGTTGCCTCCCAGCCCATAAAGCATGTCCTAAAGTAGGAAGCATCCTTTAAGACCGGTTAGACAGAAGCAGTGTTGGCAAGAAGCCAACCAAATTTATTTACAACTGCTGGCAATCAACAATCAACTCCTAGGCTTCATTTGGCTCCTGGAACCCCAAATCCCATGGTCCATCTGCCTGCGTCTCTATGTGTGTACGTATATATATAAACATTACATGTGTGTGCACAGATGCATGGATACTCCTGAAAGCTAGAGGAGAGCCTGGACTACAGTTCCTCCAGCACATCCTTGCTCACCCACCCAATAGGCTAGGCCGGCTGACTGACTAGTAAACCCCAGGGATTTACCCGTCTCCTCCCTAGCACTAGAATTACAGGTGTATACCACCATGCCAGGCTTTTTACGTTGGATCTAGAGTGTTGGGGACTGCGGACCCTCAGACCCTGAATTTTCTATGACCCCCTTCCTTAGCTGCCAGAGTAAACAACTTGTTTTCCTATGCTTGCAGCTGCTCTGGGCACAAGACCCTCATGAGTTCCTGATGGCAGGGGAGGGGTTTCTGGTGGGCTTGCAGCTGAAAAATCCCGAGAGCTAGGGCGTGGTCATTAGTTAAAGAGACTTATAAGTTATTCGTTATAAGCTGCCCTGGAACACAATAAAATTGGCATTCTTGTTTCAAGAGTAACCCATGTCTCTGAGTTTTTTAATCTCCAGACCCTTCCTTGCCCGACTGGGATTCCAGGTGGTGCAGGCGCCACACCAGAGAGCGAATCTGGATCCTCATGCTTGCCAGACAAGCACTGTATGGACCGAGACGCCTTCCTTCAGTGGCCACACCCACTTTCTCTTTTGAAAACCAGGTTTCAAAAGCAACAAGGTAAACTACCCCACGGCTCTCACCTCCTTTTACTTGAAGGGCTGGCACCAAACTGCCCCTTCTTGATGGAGACACCAGATCTTCAGGAGCAATCACTTGTCTGAGTTCCCATCTTGATATGAATGGCAAACAACAAAAACCGGGCAAATCCAAGGGCTCGCTGACTCAGCCACACCAATTCCGAGGTACCTTTGCCAAAAAGATGATTAAGTCTTCAATGGAGAAACGGTAAGAGAAAACGAGTGCACAGATGTTGGATCCCGTGTGCTGCGGCTGGGGCCTGGAAATTACCACTTATTTTTCAACAGCTGGGGCAGAGAACAGTCCCCCCCCAGGACCACTCAGTTAAATCCTTTCCCAGAAAAATCCGTCAGAGGACTTCAGAAACCAGTCCCCGGGACAGTCCACACGGTAAATAAACAAAGGCCTACATACCTCTGTGGCTAAAGTCAACCCTGATTTTTTTTTTTTTTTTTTTTTGCTACGACAAGTCCACTTTATAGAACTATTACTTTTTGGTTTTTTTGAGCAGGGTCCACGGTACACAGCTTAGGGCTGGCCTGAAACTCCTGATTCTCATGCTTCTGCCTCACAAGTGTGGAGATTACAGGCATAAGTCACCACACCTAGCTAACACTTTTTTTTTGTTTGGAAGGGGGGTGGTTAATATAGAGGCTTGCTACACAGCCCAGGGAAGCTTTGAACTCGAGACCCTGATACCTTAGTCTCCCAAGTGCTGGGATTACGAGCCTGCACCACATCGCGGGGCTCTCCAGAACTATAAAGGGGCTAAGATGGCATGTAGAAACTGAGTTCCTTAAATGCCGCGCCTCTGTATGTGTGCCGTTGTGAAGGCAAAGCTAACGCGGGCAACCCTCAGCCGAGCTTCAAAACAGAGACTCCCCCAAAGTGCCCCAGGGCCCCAGTTTGAGAGAGAACAAGAATGGAAAGGCAAACGCCTCCAAAGTCCCAGCCAGTGGTGGAGCATTACAGCCTGAATGCAGCCCCCTCAGGACTGAAACTGTCCCCTGGGGAACAAGGGTAGCAATAGCCTCCCTGCTCTTCCAGGTCCTGTAGGACTCAAACTCTCAGGCAACGGGTGACCCCAGTCTCAGCAAAAAAGGAGGGCTCTCACCACACCCAGCCCTGTCCCCAACGCCCAAAGCGTCCCAACCACGACTTCCCGCTTCCAGGACCCCGGTGCCCTGGAGCCCAATGCTCCCTGCGCCCCCAGGACTCACCCATCCCGCGGGTACGGCCCTCCCTCACCCGCACGACCGCCCCCTTCCGGTCCCAGCTTGGCTCAATAGCCCCCTCTCCTCAACCCACCCACCCACCCACCCACCTTCAGGACCCCAGTCTGGGCTCCAGCAGGTGGCCCGCCCGTCCCGCTCACCGAGTCTGAGGGAAGCAGAGGGAACAGGTGGAGAGGACCGCCGACCTCCGGCTTCAGCTGCGGCTCGGCCTGGGAAGAAGCCCCCGACTGTAGCTCCGACTCCGAGCGGGAGGCAGCCGGAGTGAAACTCGGCGACGCAGCCTCCCAGCGCCGCGCTGCGCATGCCCCCTCACGCGGGGCTTTCTGGGAAATGTAGTTCTGGAGAGGCGGAGTGGGCGGAACCAAAGAGCAGCAGCAAATGTTAATATACTCAGCCTTCCTTCATATACCTGCCTATTGACTTACTCCTTCATATATTACTGATTCATTGGCTTTTAATAATTTTTGTATTAGTATTTTGTTATTATTGTGTCTGATTGGAGTGGGTTACGTATAGAGGTCAAAGAACAAATTGAGGAGTCTGTTCTCCCTTCCACCTTCACCTGGGTACTGGGGATCAAACAAGTTGTCAGCCTTGGCTGCAAGGGCCTTTACCCTCCGAGCCACCTTGCCAGTCCCTAATGTTTCTTTTTTGTGGCTGTTGGGAATTAAATTCAACGCAAGCGTTTTGCTGCTAACAAATCCCCAGCTGTGAAATTCATTTTTCTTTTTAGAGTCAGGATCCCATGTAGCCCAGAGTGGCTTTGAATTTGCTACGTAGCCAAGGTGTCCTTGAACGCCTGATTCTTCTGCCTCTGCTTCCTAATGGCTGAGCTTACACAGTTTCAAGAAACATAGACTTTAAATTTAAAAATAAGGAAATAACCTATTTTTAAAAATTCTTTAAGCCTTGTAATATTGAGACACGGCTCACTTATCTAGCAAGGAGGTAGGAGAGCCTTGGGTTTACAAAAGCAGACATTAAAACTCCACCTGATGGAGCCTGTTCAATTTCCTGGAACCAGCTCCCAGCTCACTCAGAAGAAAAGATGAACACAGCCAAAAAAGTAGAGAGGCCTGGCCTCAGCATTGTCACTGAGGGGCTGGAGCGCTTTCTGTTTTGCTTGGAAAGGCAGAATTGTGTTGCTTCCTGCCTGTGCTAATTGGTCTCCATCTGACACTCTGGAGGGACAGCCTGATAAGACACAGCTGCTTTGCTCATTATTTCTGATGAATGGATGGCACCTGGCATCTCCTGGTGGCGCTGGTAGCTACCCAGGACTCCCATGTAAGATCTTAATGACTTCACAGCCTCAAGGAATACCTAAGTCTGTTCCCCAAAAGCTCTAGCCAAGGATTTTTCTTGAGAAGCCAAGGTTTATATAGCCTAGCCTGACTTCAGAGATGGCTTTCAACTCCTAATCCTCCTGCCTCTGCCTTCAGAGCAATTGCAGGTGTGTCCATCTTTCCCAGTTTCATGGGGTGGGGGGTGGGGAGCTCGGGCTTCTAGCCCGCTGAACAAGCACTCTAACTCAGCTATGTCCCCAGCCCTGGGAGAGCACTGAACAGACCCCTCCTATCTACTGATTTCCATTTTGCAAGTGAACAGATAAGGGCTCATTTTTTTTTATTATTTTTATTTCTTTGTGCAGGGACGGGACATGCCACAGGGCGCCTGTAGAGGACAGAAATGTGTCCTTGGGTTCTCTTCGTCTACCATGTGAATCCTGAGATCAAACTCAGGCCAAGGGACTCCGTGACAAGTGTCTTTAGTTACTGAATCATGATGGTCTTGCATTCATACTTAATTCATCTCCAGAGTTTAACGGTAGCCAATCACTTTATTTTCTGAGATACTGCTCCCTATGTAGCCCAGGCTGGCCTTGACCTCACTGTGTAACTGTAGCCTCATATTTTAGATTCTGTGCATAAGCACAAAATTAAAACGATTTTTATTTTAAATCTGTCTTAAATAGACTGAATTCACATCTAGACAAATAACCTTAAATGGTGACGAAACATCCCCAGCTCCGTCTTCACATTCTTTTTCAGTAAAAATGCAATTGATTTGTGCCCATGGGCTGGCTTTTAACTAATGTGGTAACTGGGCCACACCTCTAGCCCATTTTTCTAATAGCTAAGCAAATGAATTAAACAAGATTTCTTTTAAGTTTTTATATTCTTTGAAATTAAATATAACCACATGATCCTCCCATGCCTTTTCTTCCCTCTAACCACCCCTAAGTACCTTCCTCCTTGCTGTCTTAAATTCGTGGCCTTTTTAACTTACATATGTAGTGCCTGCACTACAGGACAGAATGCGAGCTAGGAACCAGGCTGGAGACTTAAAACACACACGCACACACAGATGGGACAGGGACACGGGTCATCCTTGATACAACGATGCCAACTTTATTGTGCTCCAGGGAAGCTTACATAGGGATCCTTAACTGATAGCCACGCCCCAGCTCTAGGGTCTCTCAGCTGCTGGCCTCACCAGAACCCACTCCCCTGCCATAAGGGGTTTGTGCTCAGAGCAGCTGCAGGCACAGGTAAGCAAGTTGTTTTGCTCAGTTCACTGAGCCAGGCAAAGAAAGTCAAGGGGCCAGGGGTCTACAGCCCCTGACAACATATATGTGTGTGTATCAGATATGTATACATGTAACATATGGACTGAGCAGGTTTTATATATATACATATACTTATATGTATATGATTTTGAGGTTTAAACAAGATTTTTACATTTTCACTGTTTATATGATAATTTTCAGTCCTTCAATGACCCAGTCACGTCCAACTTCCCTTTTTCCTCTGGCTCCTGTGAATCACAAAGTTTTCAACCCAGCCTTGAAGTCTTTGTGTCAAAGTCAAACGTAGGAAGCTGCTATAAACACTAGAGGAAAGGTTTAGATAACACATCGAGATAACTTCCAGCTGCCAGCCAATATTCTTAGTCCCATTTGAGATCAGGAAGAGCCCAGGGTCACCTCAAACTACCTGTGACTAAGGCTGTGCTTGAACCCCTGACACTCCTGTTGGGATTACAGCAATACACCACGTGGCTTAGTTTATGTGGTTGTGAACCCAACGTTTACTGTTTACTAGCAAGCACTCTACCATCTAAGCTGTATTTCTAGGCCCTAGTCAGTTTGAAATTTTCTCCAGCTATTGGGACACAACACCCCATACTGCATTGGTAGCATTTCAGAGATTTCTCAAAAAGCAAAACCGGGATTTGTGCTTCACTTATGCTTTAATAGGTAAATGAGTTTTATAGTGAGCCAAGAATGAGCAAAGCTGGGTCTATTAAAAATAGAAAAGTGGACCAGGCAAAGATGGCAAACACCTTTAATCCCAGCACTAGGGAAGCAGAAGCAAGTAGATCTCTGAGTTTAAGGCTAGCCTGGCCTACAGAGAGAGTCCCAGGGCAGCCAGGGCTACACAGAGAAACCCTGTCTCAAAAAAAAACTAGAAAGAAAAAGAGGCAGGAAGGAAGGGAGGGAGAAAGGAAGAAAGAAAATAGGAACCAGCAAAATGGCTGAGTGGGAAAGGTGCCCCAAACTTGGTGACTTGAGTCTAATCCCTGACAATGTCACGGTGGGATAACCAATTCTTCAGAGTGGTTCTTACTCCTCCACGTGTGCACCCACACACATGTATGTGCAATTTAAAAATGTAAATTTTTTTAAATAGAAGGGTTCTCCAAGAAAGAGTGAAGTACACCCCACAGGACAAACATGGGCTTCTTGCAGATAGTCACAAGTGTTGTGGAGTTTTGTTCTATTTTGTTTGGCTGGCTGAACCAGGGTTTCTCAGCCCTGGGATGAAGGTCATGCACCACCACACCTGTCACAGTTAGGTTTCTTCATGATGGGTCTGCATGGCATTTTTGGTGGCTCTCAAGTTACATCTCTAAAGGTTGTAAAGAAAACACCCACACTTAACATTGCACAAAGAGTGTAACTTAGAAGATTAAGAGTTAATGAATTTTAAATCACTCTGGAAGCAGAGGCAGTTGGGTCTCTGAGTTCCGGAACAGCCAGGGTTACACAGTGAGACTCTATGGGGGCGGGGACAAACTTAAAGCATTTTAGGGGCTGGAGAGAGACTCAGTGGTTAGGAGTGAGTGCTACTTGCTACTTTGCAGAGAACATGAGTTTGATTCCCAGAGCCCATAAGACAGGCCACAGTCATCAGTAACCTCAGTTCCAGGAGATCCAACACCCTCTCCTGGCCTCTTCAGGCACTGCAGGAACGTGGTGCACAGACATACACACAGACAAGACATTTACACAAAATAAAATGGCACAGGAGACCACTTCCTAAATATAACCCCAGCAGCACAGACACTAAGAGAAACAATAAATGGGACCTCTTGAAACTGAAAAGCTTCTGTAAAGCAAAGGACACGGTCAACAAGACAAAACGACAGCCTACAGAACAGGAAAAGATCTTCACTAACTCCACATCAGACAGAGGTCTGATCTCCAAAATATACAAAGAACTCAAGAAATTGGTCATCAAAAGAACAAATAATCCAATAAAAAAATGGAGTTCAGACCTAAACAGAGAACTCTCAACAGAGGAATCTAAAATGGCTGAAAGACACTTAAGGAAATGTTCAACATCCTTAGTCATCAGAGAAATACAAATCAAAACAACTCTGAGATTCCATTTTACACCTGTAAGAATGGCCAAGATCAAAAACACTGATGACAACTTATGCTGGAGAGGTTGTGGGGAAAAGGGAACACTTCTGTATTGCTGGTAGGAATGCAAGCTGGTACAACCCCTATGGATGTCAGTGTGGCGATTTCTCAGAAAATTAGGAAACAACCTTCCTCAAGACTCAGTAATACTACTTTTGGGTATATATCCAAAGGATAATCGTGCCACAAGGACATGTGCTCAACTACGTTCATAGAAGCCAGAACCTGGAAACAACCTAAATGCCCCTCGACCGAAGAATGGATAAGAAAAATGTGATACATTTACACAATGGAGTACTACACAGCAGAAAAAAATAACAGCTTGAATTTTGCAGGAAAATGGATGGAATTAGAAAGCATTATTTTGAGTGAGGTAACCCAGACACAGAAAGACAATTATCACATGTACTCACTCATAGGTGGTTTTTAAACATAAAGCAAAGAAAACCAGCCCACAAATCACAATCTCAAAGAACCTAGACAACAATGAGAACCCTAAGAGAGACTTACATAGATCTAATCAAGATGGAAAATAAAAAAAAAAAAGACAAGATCTCCCGAGTAAATTGGGAGCATGAGGACCTTGGGAGAGGGTTGAAGGAGAGGTAGGGAGGGGAGCAGAGAAAAACGTAGAGCTCAATAAAAATAAAAATTAATGAAATATTCTGAAAGTATTAGACATTTTTTCAAGACAGAGTTTCTCTGTAGCTTTGGAGCCTGTCCTGGAACTAGCTCTTGTAGACCAGGCTGGCCTCAAACTCACAGAGATCCACCAGCCTCTGCCTCCCGAGTGCTGGGATTAAGGGCGTGAACCACCACCGCCCAGCCTAGACATTTTCTTAGTAGACAAAGTGGTGAGTCTATTTCTGGGCAGTGTAAGTTATAAGATGGATGAAATAGAAACATAAAATTTCATGTCAATTAAAAAAAATTGACAGCCTCCCATATAGTCTAGCAGAAAAAAAAATTGACAGCCATGTATGGTTGTCCATTCAGGAGAAGGCAGGAGGATCTCTGTGAACTCAAGGCCAGCCTGAGTCACAGCAGAGATAGCCAGGACTATGTAAAGACCCTGTCTCAAAAACCAAAACAATTTTTTAAAAAACAAAAGATGACACCATGCATAGTGGCGCACACCTTTAATCCCAGCACTTGGAAGGCAGAGGCAGGCAGATCTCTGAGTTTGAGACCAGCCTAGTCTACAGAGCAAGTTCCAAGATGGCCAGGGATAAACAGAGAAACCCTGTCTTGAGGAGGAAAAAAAAATAGCCAGATCAAAGTCATGGTGGTACATGCCTTTAATGCCAGCACTCAGGAGGCAGAGACAGGAGGAACTCTGTGAATTTGAGGCCAGCCTGGTCTACAGAGAGTTTCAGGACAGTCAGGACTACACAGAGAAACCCTGTCTCAAAAAAAAAAAATAGAACAAAAAAGCCATTGGTGTGTGTGCATGTCTGGAGATGAGATGTCAGGTTTCAGGAATTCGTTCTTTCCTTCCACCATATGGGAGCCAGGGATTGAACTCCATTCCCCAGTGCCCTTACCCACTGAGGCATCATATGCCAGCCCAGGTTACACATCATTTCATCTCTAAGTAATCAAAGTCTAATCACTGCTCTGACATCTTTGATGTGTCTTTCCTGGGAAAGACATCGCCCAGCCCTACATGAGCATAATTTCTACCTTTCTCATCAGTTAAAGCAGATCAGATGGCAGGAGCAAAGCCTCCACCCTCTCCCACGTCTCCATAACACTTTCTTATGCAAGCCTGCCTCAGTATCCCCAGTGGAGGCCACCTCTCCTGGGGAGAGAAGGGCTTCTCAGCTGAAGATTCAAATGACCCCACCTGCAGGTCAAATCCTAGTCACGCTTACTCCGCACCCCAGACACAGCCACTTCCTCATGGTTATGAGGAAATGAAAGAACAGTTGAATGAAGGACACGTTCTCAGACTGTTACTGACACCCAGAAACTTGAGGACAAGGAACAGATGGAGTTTCATTTAAAAAAAAAAAGGTTCCTGGCATGTCCTTGGATCACACAGAACAGTGTCTATTGGGGTCTGGAGGGGGGGCTCAGCAGTGAAGAGCACATCCTGCTCTTCCAGAGAACCCAAGTTTGGTACCCACACAGAGCAGCTCACAACCATCTGTAACTCCAGTTTCAGGGGATGCAATGCCCAGTTCTGGCCTCAGCAGGCTGCTCTTGCAGAGGACCTGGGTTTGCTCCGCATCCCCCACATGGTAGCTCACAACCATCAGGGACATTATTCCCAGGGGATCTGATGCCATCTTCTGACACTGCATACACATGGTGCACAGGGCACACAGACACACAAGGCAGGCAAAATACCCCCCCACACATTTTTAAATGTTTTCAAAATAATTTTCCCATTTATTTATTTGATTTTTCAAGAGAGTTTCTCCAGTACTGGCTGTCCTGGAACTAGCTCTTGTAGACCAGGCTGACCTCTAACTCACAAAGATCCTCCTGCCTCTACCTTCTGAGTGCTGGGATTAAAGGCGTGCACCAACACTGCCCAACCCATTAATTTATTTTTATAGTGGGGGACACATATATGGAGGTCAGACAGAAAAACTTGCAGCAGTTAGTCCTCTTCTCCTGTGGGGTGTTGGGGACTGAACTCATGCTTTACTACCAGTGCCTTTATCTACTCAGAAAAAAAAATAGAGGCTGCTGAGATGGCTAAGACAGGGTTTGTCCCTGTAGCCCTGGCTGTCCTAGAGCACAGTCTGTAGACCAGGCTGGTCTCAAATTCAGAGATCTGCCTGCCTCTCCTACCTGAGTGCTGGGACAAAAGGCATGCACCATCACCAACAGGCCTCAAAAATATATTTCTTTTGAGAAACAGTACCTACTGAACACATGCCAGGCGCGACACATGAAAACTAGCCATCTCTAAGATCCTAAAAAAAATGTACTCATGCATTTACATGTAAGCTAAAGATAATTTGAGGCGGTATGATTGGCAGGAGTAAGATCAGGCAGGAAATGGACCACCTGACGAACCCGAGTTCTTCCCAACACTTCTGATCTAACACCACACTGCGGTAGCACACACGTGTGATCCAAGTACCCAGAAAGCTAAAGCAAGGAGATAAGATAGTTCCAGGCCAGTCTGGGCTACAGTGTGAGACATCTTGAAGTCCCCCCCCCAAAAAAAAGCCACAAGAAACTGAGGCCAATGAGACGGTTCTGTGAGCAAAGGGGCTCACCGCAAAGCCTGAATTTAATGGCCCGGCCCCACACGGAGGAAGGAGAGGACCAGCTCCCATAAAGCTGTCCTCTGCCCTCCACATGTACACAAGTGTTCACTCATGCACACACACCCCTTCACTCTGAAAGAAATTTCCAATTCATAATTTTGTCTCTGAATTCTTCAGTGGAGGCAAAAGCAGAACCTAGGAACAGGAAGTCTAATTCTCAGCCTGGTATTTTTTATTCTTCTATCTGGTTTCTAAAACTTATTCTAAAGTTGGGGCCAGGCACTGGTGGCGCATGCCTTTAATCACAGCACTCGGGAGGCAGAGGCAGATGATCTCTGAGTTTGAGGTCAGCCTGGTCTATGGAGCGAGTTCCAGGACAAGCTCCAGAACTATAGAAAGAAACCCTATTCAAAAAAACCAATAAAAAAGAAAACTGTGTGTGTGTGTGTATTGAAGTCAGAGGAGGGTATACAGGAATCTCTTCTACCCCTATAGGTTACAGGGATTGAACTCAGGCTGATAGGTACTTACTGGCAAACCTTTGCCAGCTGAGCCATCTCCCCAACCTGATCTACTCTTTGTCACTTCCCCAGCCTTTTCTACCAGTCACACTTCTAGATAACACTTGAGGTTCAAGGACTTCCCATCCTAAGTAGATGGGGGGGGGGATCTACCTTGCTCTAAATATACTGTAGACACCTAGTATCATGTGGCAACACACGATTGTAATCCCAGCACTTGGAAGATGGAGATGGGGGCACTCGCCGGTTAAGGCTAGCCTCCCATGATACCTCATCTCAAGAAGTCTGGAGACAGTCTTATGCATGCTAGGTGTAGTGTTTGAATGAAAACAGCCCCCAAAAAGAGTGGCACTAGTAGGTGTGGCCTTATTGGAGGAAGTGTGTCATTATGAGGCTTAGAGGTCTCCTATGCCCAAGCTACGCTCAGTGTGGTATACACAGTTTATTTCCTGTTGCCTTTGGATCAAGATGTAGAACTCTGAGCTCCTTCTCCGACCACCATGTCTGCCCGCATGCTGCCCTGTCCCACCATAATGGACTAAACCTGTGAAACTAAACCAGGGCTGGAGAGATGGCTCAGTGGTTAAGAGCACTGACTGCTCTTCCAGAGAACCTGGGTTCAATTCCCAGCACCCACATGGCAGCTCACAACTGAAGATCCAGTTGCAGGGGATCTGACAATTCACACCAATGCACATAAAATAAAGTTAAACAATAAAAAATATTAAAACTGTAAAACCACTCCAGTTAAATTTTTTACTTTATAAAAGTTGCCTAGCTGGTGTGCCTTCACAGCAAGGAAACCCTTAAGACACTAGGGAAGCATTCTGCTACTAAACTACTGATCCAGCCCAAGCCAAGCCATTTGAGCGCCTCCCTTCAGTGTGACCCCTCCACCAGCTGCTGTACTGGAGCATCTTCCTCTAGGTCTATGCCTAACAACTGCAGCCAACAAGCAAACACTCATTGACCCATTAAAGCTGAGTGTCATTTCAAGTTGCTAGAAAACCCGAGATGCTGCTAGGTCTGGTGGTGCGTGCCTGGAGTCCTAGCACTTGGGAGATAGGGGCAAAAGGATCAGGAACTCAAGGTTGTCCTCAGTTATGCAAGAGCAAGCCCAGCTGGGCTAAGATGCCATCTCAAACAAAAAAGGAAAGGCTGCCTTTATAGGAGACTAGGAAAGTAGCCGAGCAGTACAGCAGTTGCTTAGCACGTGCAAGGCACTGGATTCAACCCCCAGTCTCACAAAAGTAAAGACTGGGCAAGGTGGGTAGTC
>PVIU01026434.1:0-21991 GCA_004026605.1 Ondatra zibethicus | reverse complement strand
AGCATATGATCAAACCAGACTCTCTGAATGTGGCGGCGAAAGTTGGAAGATGGAGAACCCATCAACAATGACACCAGGACCTATTTCTTCTGCATGTATTATCTTTTTGAGAACCGAGTCTTTTTGAATGCACTCCTTCCTAGGCCGGGAGGGATGGGGGTGGGCCTTGGACTTCCAACAGGGCAGGGCACCATGCCCTCTTTCAAGGAAGGAGGGGGAGGGAGGAGGGGTGGGGGGTAGTGGGAGGGGACCGGGAGAAGGGGAAGAAAGGTAAAAATTTTATTTCTTTAATTATGTTCTTGAATGGAAAAAATAAAACAAAACAATGTATGGAAAAAAAATAAAAATAAAAAGAAACCTTTCTCTGGCTGAAAAAAAAAAGCAATGATGAAATAATTGTTTAGGTGATAACAAAAATTATAAAAAAATGGTTTAAAGCATTTGTCTGGCCTAGAGGAAAATTTTGAAATATATAGTGACTACATACAAAATAACAAAGGTGTGCAGTAATAAACATAATGTTCAAACACCCACAGGGAATCAAAAGGAAAAGCAATGACCGTGCTGATTATCTGTAGGAAACTGTGAAATCAGAGAAGTGGTCATTTCAGTCCCCTGCTACAAGTCAGTGGTGCTCATTGCTAACATCTGCACTTAATGCATGAAGGGTACAATATCCACGAAGCTTCCCTCGCATACAGAAAAGGATATTTTTTCTTTTAAATTGAAATTTATTTATATCCATACTTCTGTTCTGGAAAAAAATACTAAAGCTCATTTAGTAATTTCCAGCTCAGTCTGCATATTCCACAGCATTAGAACCACCACCATCTTCTCCCTAGGTCCCTCTTTCACAGGAACTAATGGCAAAATGATTCCTGGGAAAGGTGACAGGCAGCCTTAAAGGGGACCAATTTATTCTGCTCTTACTCCTATCTAAGGAATAAGGACTCTCCCATAAGAAACCTGCCCTTGTCAAAGTGCTCTTGATTGACTCCTCAGTTTCTTAGTAGGCTCAACCCAGTCAAAGAATCTGTCAGCACCCTTGAGACCATTCCATTTGTCCCTGTTAGCCAGTCCCACACTGCTTGTGCATATGTAAGACTCTTTCTTGGATAAAGTATAAATTTCCAAGTACCCTTGGGCGTGATCCCTTAGGGCACAATTCTGCACATGGCAGAGTGAAGCCATGGGAGACTCCCAGTCATCCTGACCAGAGAGTGAGTCACCATGTGCACAGCCTTGCACAGACCTCATTCCCTCAGGTCAGCTTTGCACTCTGTTAGTGGCTACTCAGCTCTTTCCAGAGAATTTGGCATGTCTTCTCTCTCCAAGCAGCTTGCTTGTGCTGTGATTCATTTATTAAATGCTTTCTATAAGGATGAAAATATACTCATAAAATGACCCACTCTTTTCTATAATTTGTCTCTTAGGATATTTAGACTTTTGTTCACAATTAAAGCACAGGTACATATGCTTTAACTCAAAAGTAAGCATTTAAACTCTTCAGGCCATGTAATTGATTCTTTTCACTGCACAAAGCTTAGCCTGATGGTAGTTCATCTGAAAAGTCCCAATTTCTGTATAAAGGAGCTGTGGTGAGAAGAAAGGAATTGAAAGCCACACAGTGTAGCTGACATTAAAACATTGACCCACTCTAATAGCTTAGCTGCTTTCTGGGGACAAGACCTTGACACATTACTTCTGCCTGTGCTACTTTTAGAGTTGTCGTTTGTCTCTTCTCACATGTGAGCTGTCATCTAGCCTCTAGATCTTGGTCACTTCCTTTGAGAGGCATCTTTTGTTCTTTTATTTCCAGTAAGACTTGGGCTCTACTCAGAAGGTTGTCTTCCTTCAAAATTGTGCTTCCTGTTTTTTCTGTCTTTTATGATTGTTGTCTAAATCATCTCTACTAAGCTGCATTGCCACCTTCATAGTGAGGGTTGCTTCTATTTTGCAGCACCTCATACAGTCATGACACACAGAAAGCAGCTAACCTGTGTTGTAAATGACTATGTAATCTAATTGGTTCCTTTCAGAGATTCTGTGATGTGGCTGAGGCAAAGACTCCTTTAACCTCACGTGGTGTCTTCTTAGTTGACCTTACCACGGGGCACACGTGACCAAGATCTAGAGTCACAGAACTGGGACCTGAGCTCAATTCCCATGGTCCCATGGCCCTCACCCATCATTACTTTGAAAACAGGTTAGGATCTTCTGCACAAAGAACTCTTAGGGAAAACTCATGAATATAATAAGACTTTATATTAGCAGCAACTCATCCCAACATGGTTTAATGGGGGGAAAAAGAAACAGCTTATTTTATAAAATGGAAAGAAATCATAACACAAGAGACTATTTTGAAAATTATGCTATTCTCAGGGAAATGGATGGAATTCATTATGTTGAGCAAAATAAGCCAGTCTCAAAAAGATGAATATTGCATATTTTCTCTCACATGTAGAAGCTAGATTTATCATATGTTTATATATGTGATATGAAAACATAAGGTGACATATTTGGTAGAGGAGGGAACTATAAGGATTAGGAGACATGATGAGTGATGGGATGAAAATGAACGAAGTATAATGATTATGTACGAAAATTGCATCGCAACCCATTATTTTATGTGATAACTACAAACAATTGAAAAATAAAAATAGACAATTCTGATTTGTTAAATTTATTATCTTGTATTAGGATATCTTTACCTCCATGGGTCAAAAAACATTTTCAAAGGAAAGGACAGAATATCTACTTTGTAAAATTTTTCGTGCCTAGAGTGACACCTTTCTTTCCATCTTAAGAATTAGGAGCTGTTCAGTTACCCAAAGATACAAGATGCAGGAACTGTCCTGTTTACAGATTGGCAAGCTTTGTAACACAGGGAGGGACAGATACTGCATAAAACAATCAGATGAAAATATGTGGTAACTAATAAGTAGTGACTACAATTGGTAATGAGGTAACTAACTTCTCAATTCACCAAATACATCCCCCAAAGCTTGTGTCTTGTAAGCACTTAATGAAGTTTACTGAACAGTTGTTTCCTGTTCACAGATACAATTAACCTCAATTTGTTTCTGCTGAAATTTGTTGCTTTGTTTTATTTTCACAGTTTGCTTTAGGATCGAGTATCTTATTATCATCCAGGTCTACTCAGATGAATAAATTATACTTTAGACAATTTCTACTTTCATTACAATTTAAAACTCTCTTTAAGTAAGTTTATTATTTCTATTACAATTTCTATTACAATTTAAAACTCTCTTTAAGTAAGTTTATTATTTCTAAAGATCACTATAGTTATATTTATCTTAGGGTATGGTATTTGCTTGGCTGATACTTCAAATTTGCTTTGACTCTTTATGTAGGAAAATGGCACTATTCAAAAACTGTATTTCATTGCTATTTTTATGTGAGGCAAAGCTCAAAACTGTTATAAAAGACTTATAAGAAAATGTTAATCATTTTTGGCATGAGTAGATAGTCATGAATTAAAGTGTTTTTACTCTATTTTCTGCCAAAGCCTGGTCCCATTATTTAGAATAAAGCATAGTAAAATGGAGCGAGAAAACTCAAACCAATAAAGGCAATAGAGGAAACCAGACACAATTTCTTATTGTCCTTTCTACACAGGGCAAGAATAGACAAGGATGAATGAACTGTCAGAAGTCAATTACACTTTCAACAGATAAAAAGAAATAGAAATTTTAAACATAGAGTAATTATTGCCAAGAGACTTTGTTGAAATAAATGGAATTCAAAGTTTGCTTCTGCTTTGGAAAACTATCCGGAGCCAATAGATTTTGATGGCTAGGAATAACATTGAATGACCTAGAGTGTGGAGTAAAATAAAGAACAATGCAGTCGTAAACTGGGAGGATATGCAAATCTTTCAAAGGAGTTATTATACAGGTGGATTCAAAAGCATATGCTGCCTGAAGATATTGGACCATTAATTATATGTTCAGGTGAATGAGGGCCAAGCAATGACTGACCGGCTACAGAGCCCTGATGCCTGGAATAGTCACAGAGGAGGGCACTAGGAACTCAGGAAACTCACATCTGATGTGAAACTTCGAAACTCACATCTGATGCCAAGCTCTTCATAAGCTGAATGTGTGTACTCTAATTGTGCTTCTAGCACTTCCAAGTTATTGAGATAATAGTTTAATTAAGGAACCTGCATTTCCTCATATGTATCAAGAAAATAACAGCCTCTTCGTATGTTTATAACAAATTTACCAAGTTAACTCTATAACCATATGTGACAGGTAATATACAATCAAGAAAGGTGAGCTTCCATCATCATCTATGCTAATTTTTGTTAGAAATAACTTTAAAAATATCTGACTTTATAGTTATACGATGAGAGAGTTTAGTTATATTCTTTTGACTAAAAGATTTGTGCACATGGAAGTTTAGAAGAAAAAGCTCCCAATATTATTGGCATGGAATACAAGATTGTGTACACTTTCGCAGACTACAAGACACTATGCTAAGCATTCAGTGTACCAATTCCACTGTATGGAAAATTACAGTCTCATTTCCATGGCTTGTCATATACTGGATAAAGACAAAGTCAAGTCTTGATGTGTTGAGCTCCTTATTCTGTGCAATGCTAAGAGCTATTCTCAAGCTTTTATAATCTCAAAGTAATACTACGTTATTAAAATGAATCTCTATGCTGAGAGACTAGTTGAAAATACTAAATTTAAAAAAAAAACTTCAAAATTCTGGAAGCTTTTTGACATTTCAGGTCATCAAATATATAGTGAAGCAATTTTATTTTTTTTTAATTTTTTTCCATATTCTTTTATTTTTTCCATTCAAAAAAAATTTACATTTCCTCCCCTTCTCCCAGTCCCTTCCCACTCCCCCCTCCCGCTACTTCCTTAAAAGAGGGCATGGTGCCCTGCCCTGTGGGAAGTCCAAGGCCCTCCCCCCTCCATCCCGGCCTAGGAAGGTGTGCATCCAAATAGACTAGGTTCCCAAAAAGAGAATACATGCAGAAGAGATAGGTCCTAGTGTCATTGTTGATGGCTTCTCAGTCTGCCCTCATCGGCAGCCACATTTAGAGAGTCCAGTTTGATCATATGCTCATTCAGTGAAGCAATTTTAAAAAGCACAAAAAATAAAATAAGAATGAAAAAGTTCCTTTTAGAGAAGTTGAAAATAACAATTATTGCTGAACCAGCTCTCTCCTCAACTGGCTTTCTCAGTCTACTCCTTTCCTCCTCTGTTCCTTTCTCCTTTCTTCCTCTGATTTCTGCTCTCTCCTGATTCTGCGCCTGCTTTTCCCTGTCACCCTCCCTTCCTCTGCTCTCTCTCCTCTCCGCTGTGCATACTTGTGCTCATTCCTGATGCTTTGTCTTGACTGTCAACTGTATAAATTGAGAGATGCCTGAGAGTTTATTTAGTGCACCAGTGGGTATGTTTGTGGGGGCACTTCCAAAGCTGATCCACTCATGATATTTTTGTTCTATTGGATGAATGAAGCCCTAGTTTAAGTCATAATATAATGGTATTTGGGAGCATGGCCCTTGACCTTTCCTGTGTTATCTTACATTACATCCTGTCCATGATAGGGTGAGTATCCTCAGCCATTGGTTCCTTCCAACATGTTTTTTCTGCCTCACTGGAAGCCCATAATCAATAGAGTTAATGATTGTGGTCTGATTTCTGTGAACTAAGAGTACAAATAAATTGTTTGCTTTAAGTTGTTTATCTTATTTGGTGAGAGATGAAAAGTTAACTAATATGCACATGTATCTACTTTCAAGACCCAAAGGGGTTATGTATTCATAAAGAGGGAGGAAAGTTTGCCCTCAAAACATTCTTGAGATAACTGTGAGGTTTCATACTGCCTGTGAATTTTGACCACATGTGTTTTTTCACCAACACATGGTGGATGGAAGGGAAAGAAAGTAGGGAATCCTGGATCATGTTTACAGGAATAAACTCAGCCTGTTCCTTCAGCAGTCTCCCTGCTTTCTGAGCACTCTTTGAGTGTGCAATGAAGATATTAAAATGGCTGGGAGAAGGCTGGTGAGAAGCCTTCCATCATCCCGTAACCCTTTAGTCCATGTTTACCAACTAAAGAGTACTAAACTCATTCAGAGATACAGAGAAAATTATAATTCTCACATACATTAGACTGCAAATGTTACTGGGACAGCAGGCACAAGCCCACCTAGTCTCACTTCAGTTTCTTTTTCTTTAATTGTTTTGTTAGTTTCATAATAAATTTATGATGGATATAGTACAATATTTGTAAACACTAATGTGAATAGTTAATTTATTAACAGTAATATTTCATAAAATATCACTAATAAATAATTTGATTTAACAGTTTCTTCACACTGTATTCTTAAATAGCTCAGTTAATGTCATACACTACTTTACTGTTTCATTGTTCTGTGGTGGATCTGAGAGGTAAACACAGAAAGCACACATCACTAAATTCTAGGTAGAAAGACACCGAATAAAAATGTAATTTATCTTACTACAGAGACAAGCAGACAGGGAAGAAACATCAGAACACAGTTTCAGCCCAGATATGAGTTTAGTTTTCAGGCTGTCTCACCCTAAAGGAGTGTACAATGATGAATAAGATAGGATTGCTTCTTGGCTCCAAAGCATGCCCAGTCAAATGGAGACATGAGACTGATAAGTAAACATCCTGCAATTTTATAATAAATACAATGAACTATCCTTCTAGTCCTTTTCTTCAATATCCTCCAGCCGTCCTTTCTCTTTATCAACCCACAATCTTACTATGATCCTTATGAACCCAGTAAATGAAGATTTTTATGGTCAATTTACTTCTGTGTTGAGGTTGATTAATCTGTTTGCCCAGCTGTCATAAAACTCTAGCTTCAAAGCTTTATTCAACACTAAACTTATTGAGTTGCTGAATTGCCTAAGGAGTAAAGTTGTTTGCCTTTCTTCTTTTCTTTTCTTTTTTTTTTTAACAGTAGCTAACTGACTCAAAGGAGCACAAGAGAATAGTAGGGAAATACAGCATTAATTTGCCTCTCTAAGAAATTTTATAAAATATAGTTGTGTGGTATTAACACCAAAGAACTAGAAGTTAGAGAAAAGGAAACTGATGCTCAAGACAATCACTTAAGAGAAACCTAGGTGGTTCTCATGTTGCAATAAGGCTCAGAGAATGACTTATAGATAGGCTCAGAATATGTTTGAGCAAGCCAAGCATGTTAGTTCATGATTAGTCACAGCAATTGGCATACTGAGACAAGAGGATCACCTCTAGTTTGAGAGTATCCTGGGCTACACAGAAAGTTACAGGCTAGTCAATGCTTCATAGCCAGAACCTGTCTCAAGACACAAACACATACACACACGCACGCACACACGCACATGCGTGCACACACACAGGCACACACACCCCTGAATAAAAGCACAGAATATGTCTTCTCAAAGAGTCATGAGAACTTTTTACCTGTACATTGGGAGACACACATGACTTAATATTCAGAAAGAAAAGGTCTTGAATCTGCTTCTCAGTTTTAGCAGGAGTCTGTCATCTCTCAGGGTGCTGATTTATGCAGTAATTCACAGACTAGGAAATGTGGTCATGAAAATGTCAACAAACCTCAAATACAATATCGCAAAATAACTTGGCTGGAAGCAAAATTCCCAAGTCATAACATCCTTTGTTGACCTAAGCAGGTGTGTCAAAGAAAGCCTGGTCCTAAGCTTCATCCCCCGAGTTAAAGGAGTGTGATCCAGCTAAGAGGGGCTAGCCTTTGGGGCATGGCATGATCCTAGATTTAGATGGAAATACAAGGTATCTCTTTAAGTACTCATTAACATGGCAACCACATACACAATATGAAAGAGAAGTGAAGAGGCAGAGCTTTAACTTGGAGAAAAACAGCAGACTTACCATTGTGGCTTCAAGAGAGACAAATGTAATAACCTTGAAAACGCATTTGGAGTAAATGTAGAATTAAGTAAATATAAGCTATTTTTAATATTTAGGATTTAGATATAAGGCAAATTTTTCTTCTTTCTGCTTTTAGAAACATAATCACCACTTACAAGGAATTTCAAATGATAAAATATACATGTGCATGCAAGTGCACACACACAAATATAGCTAAAGGATTTAAGAATCAAAATTGCTTAGAATTCATAGTAAATTACCTTCTAATTGCCTGCTCTTTTTATATTACTCATATTTTGTATATATTGCTGAAAATTATGATCTAATTATTTATAGAGCAACTGCCACTAAAAGTACATTCTAAAAGCTTCATTAGTTAAACTACCTTGACTCAAAAATAATTAAATAAATTCATCAAG
This sequence comes from Ondatra zibethicus, assembly GCA_004026605.1. Lineage (NCBI taxonomy): Eukaryota > Metazoa > Chordata > Mammalia > Rodentia > Cricetidae > Ondatra > Ondatra zibethicus. The sequence goes on along the minus strand of PVIU01026434.1, from coordinate 13,657 downwards.
CCAATAATTTAATTTGGTATTAAAGAAACTTGATGAGAATAAAATGACAGCATTGTGGTATTTTCAGGTATTTTAAATTCAGAAATGTTTGGGATTTAAACATGGAGAACAAAACCATGTTTACAAACAGGCTTAATTTTAAAGCTAATTTTATTACATTTTTGTTTGAAAAAAACCCTTTCAATCCACACAAAACTTCCAGAAAAATCTTAAAACTGCTAAATAACCAATTTTAAAATACAGAAGAAACAATCTGACTTACATCAACAGGAGAATCTCTAGGGAATTTGACATTCAGACTAAAAACACTTTTAATAGGTTTTCTAATTAAAACTCAGCATCATAAAAAAATTAACCACTAAATTTAATTTCCCACTAAGTATAATTTTACATCAGTCTTATTAAAACCATGTCTTATTAGATTTCCTAACTAAATTAAATGTTGAGCAGTAGATGCATTTATTACGGTTTATATGCTTTAAAATTCACGAAACTACAGTATTTAGCCAAATTGGATGCAATTTTAGTCAGGAGCCTATTTTACTGAAATGTCTCTTACAAATCCATTGAGCAGTAAAAGAGGATTGCACATAAACACTGCACAGCTATATGTCATCTCCGTACGTGCATGTTCTTAATTTACATCCAGTGTGTCCAATTTTCAGCAAATAATCCCAAATGGACTGAACATTTCCTAGTATTAGAGAGGCATTTTCATAAATTATAAAAGAACCCATGGCAACTGCCAGAAGGAAGGACAGAGATGAACCCTACACAACCTCTCCTTCTAAAAGAAACTTAGACAGTGTTGGCTGCCATTGTGGAACTTTGGGGTAGCAATGGAAGTGGGTTGGAAGCACTGGCTCCTACATGTTCATCTAGTTTGACAGGTCTCAAAAGGACATACACAGCAGCTCAACAGGCTATAAATTTTAAGATAAATTTTAATGCAGGAGATTTATGCTGCGAGTTAAGCACACAGTCTAAATTGGGATAGAAGAAAATGTAGGGCCCGATTTCCTCTCTTTCTGCTTTCTGATTCATCACGCAACCAGAGCATTCTATTTTTAACCCACACCATTCACACTTCCCCAGGGCTATTGTCATTCTACTTGTATAGGTATTACTGCTAACTGAAATAGAAATGCACTCAATTTCAAGTACTATTTAATTTGGTATTCTTAAAGGTCAGGCTACTCTAGATCTTTTAGAATGGACCAATGGAATGGGACAATTTCATATAGTCCTGACAACTTATGTTTATTTTTATATTATCTAACCATTCTAGGATTCAGTTCACATGTGGAATGAATGGGGATGATTAACTCCTTGTCCCTTACTCTTGTCCACAGTCTACTTAAGGTCCAAACAGTTACTTTTTAGAATTATACCTCTGAATAGGATAATTTATTTCCTTATTGACTACCCAACACTAAAGTATTTGTACTATTTGGGATGTACTTTATGGAATGTATGTCTTTGAGGGAGGCAGTAATCCCCAATAAGGAAGCAAATTGACTCACAGAAGTTGTTTACTATAGAAAAGAAAAGAGCTGAAAACAATATAAAAATATTTAAATAGTTTTCTTAAGAATATATTTTAGGACTACTGTTCTACATTATTATTTGGGGGAACGTTTTCTTATTAGTGTGTTACTATAGTAAGTACTCAAGTAATGGTAAGTAGCAATTCCAGTCCTCTAAGAGAGACTTGTTGAGATGTGCTCATCTAACAAGGTCATACAGGACTTAGTGGACTTTGACCAGATTAGTTTTTCCAGAGGGTATTCAAAGTAAGAGACGCTGAAATCTCAGAAACTGTCTTCTAAATGTTTACTCAGGAACTCAGTCTTATAGGCAAACAGACTTCTATTCAGAAGGAAGGAATTAGAAACACTAGAACCCAGAAAATTATCCAGATGTTTTATTCCTATAATAACCTGGACATAAGTAAAACAAGATCTAATAGTTAATCTTCATGGCTAACTTGACTAAGTTTAGAATAACCATGTAGACCGACCTGTGTGTGTCACTGGGGGTGTTTCCAGAAAAGTTTAACCTAAGAAGGAAGAACATTAATGGATGTGAGTAACACTACCCTGTGGGCTGGAGTCTTTGATTATACAGGAAAAGGGAACTGAGCATGGAAAATCACCTCTCTCTGACCAGCTGCCTTCTGCCACATACCTACCCCACTAAGATAGACTGTATCCGTTCTACAATCTTTTTTTTTCTTACAGCAAATTCTTATTTAACTTTTAATTCCATGTATTGCAATTACAGGTCAACAAATATGAACATTTCTGCATTTGAAGAATATTGTGAAACTGTTTTCCAAAATATCATACAATACACAGTCCTGCCACAGAGGTGTTTCTGATTAATTCTGCTATTACCATTCACCCATGTTTCCGGATTGAATCTATACTTCAATCTTATTTTCAGGTTTGCTGGAATGAAGGAGTGGATCTTCAGACTCACTGGCTTCCTTTGCAGCCTCTTATCATTGGTGTCTGAAATAACCCTTGCAAGCTGCCGGGTTTTGCGGCTAGCCAGAACCATAAATTATTTCTCTTGACCAGACCCCAACATAAACTCACAGTGTGGCCAATTTATCATGTGATACTGTTACTGCAACGAGAAACTAACTACTTCAATGAGGAATAAAGCTGATTTTATCTATTTTTTGATGTTCTAGGGGCTAAGATTTCATTCTGCAGCCTGGACTGTTCTTAACTCTACGTTCTCTATGCTTAATCTCCTGCGCTCTGAGACAGCAGATTTATGCCATCATTCCTCACATAATATATTTTATACTATCATTTAATTACTTTTTAAAGTTAATATTCCTAATTAAATCCTCTTAGTAGTGACATAAGTGTTAAGTCACATCACAATTTATTATATATAATTAGCCATGATTGTTGTAAGATCATACATATGCATATATAATTACTTGTGCACTTTACAGTGTAGTATTTGTATTTGAATTAGCTACTAAAATCCAATGTAATGTTTTTTTAAATAGAAAATAACCTGACCAGTTATTTTTATAAAGCACATAGTAAGATGAAATATGAAATTTTAATTCTAGTCAATGATTCACACATTTCTAAATGCTAACAGAATTTTCAAATGTTTTCTTGAATGAAAAAATTTATGGAATATATGTTTTAAAAGCTAATTTTGGGTGGAAGTTGAAGTGACTGTTGAAAATGAATCTGCATGTGTTTCTTTTCTTTGCTTTTTCAATACATTTCCACACACAGATCCTGTTAAGAAGTTGTTTACCCAATAATGAAATAGTCATGAGTGACATAACCTTCAGTAGATGGAAGAGCATATGTGTGGTGGTGTTCCCATTACATCACACCCTTCAGGGACATTACAGCTGCCTTCATTCATGGAATGTTCATGTGATGGTACAATCACATTTCTAAGGATGTGTCTCTGCATAATTACACCAAATACAACACAAAACCCTATTTGCCAAAAACAAAAGAACAAACAAAAATCCCAAGAACAATAACAAACCCCCTACTTTGCTGCATTGGTTCGGTTGAAATAGCACAGTCACAGCACTGACTAGCTACCCAAGGACACTGTGTTCATGAAGTTACTGTCCAATAATAGGAGGTGTTAAGAACAGAAATATACATTTTCTGTTGTAAACCTTTGGTTTTAAAGCTAATTAATATGAAAAGCAGATAATTATAAGGATGTGCCTCAGCTTTCTTTGGCATCCTCATTTTTAAGGAAAAAACAAAAAAAGCAACAACTCACTGTGACTACAAAAAGAAAAATCTGTTGTAAAAATTTTGAGTTAAATTGGGTACAAATATCACCTTACAAAAAATATATCAGAAGCAGTTCACAGTACAGTATTTAATTTAGGAAACCAAGTAGATTGCCTTGTAGAAAAAAATTGACCCTACCAACGGGAATCAAATGCATCATTAAACCGAAGCTTCAGGTCTGCTCCCAGGGCAGATACTCCCATCAGCTATCCTGTACCAGGCAACCTCAGAAAGCAAGTGTCAGACACTTCAGGCAAAATAACAGCTCAGAGGAGGAAAGTGGTTTGCTGCTGCTCGAGGAATCATAGCATCTGAGATGTAAAGGTGAAGAACTCACTGGGTGGCATTGTTACCTGGGATCTGTTTAAATGGGTACCATAGGATGGAAGTTAGAAACAGGCTGTCTCAGAATCCTGGAGGCAGTGTATGTTCGCTCTGGAGATGCTTCCTGAAACTCTGAACCACAGCCATTGCATGCCTAAACTGTATTCCCTAAAAGCTCCCCGGCCTCCAGAGCAACTCTGAGGACCACACGCTTCCTCAATTTTAGCAAACTCAAATGTAATCATAGTCTTTAGGTGAATTAAACCTAAAATATTCTTTTAAGCCTATTATACTATTTAAACATGGAAATGTGATTTCTTTAAAAGAAAAAATAGGGGCAAAATGTTTCCTATGCAAAGACCGTGATTTTCACATATTTCTTATATTTTTGTTTTCTTTTTAATCAGGGTCTATGTATTTCTTGTCTTTATGTTTTTACAAAGTGAGGGAGGCAACATGGACTGCAAATAAGCCAAAGAAACTATTCTACACTGACTGTGAAATAAGTCTCTTATAAATTCTTCATTCAGTATCTCTCTTCTTGACCTTTGCTTAATTATCTGACCCAGTGCAAGACATTTTCCTGCCTTTCTTCTCTCTCCCCAATATACCAGAATTTGATGACTAGATTGCAAATCTTCCATAAACATAGACAAATTAAAACAAAATAGAAAGGCTTTAATTTTCAGTCTCCATTTTATATGATGCTCAGTAAAGACATTATGTAAACCTGCCCATGTTACAATTTCTGGAATCTCAAAAAGCCACAGCACACTCTTCAGTCTCTTCAGCAAAGATTCTCAACTTGATGCTAAGGAAAACTGGAACAGTTTGCTTTAACTTCTGAAATTGTTGTTTGTTCAGATTTTAAAAATCACATTAGTTATGTTTCAGTGGAGAGTGAGGCTGAGACAGGTGGACGAGAAATCTGAGGCTAGCCTGGACTACATGAAAACCTGTTAAATGAAATAACACACAGAAAATATAAGGACAATAAAAGATTTTAGATACAGTAAAATGAAAGTATTAGCCAATTATTAAAATTGGAGTTTATGTCACAATTTCTCCCAACATTTTGGACACATCTGATTTATGGGTACAGACAAAGGAGCTCTCTGTAACAATACAATAGTACCCTTCACTGTCTGATACCACATGCAGTTATTTAAATTTAAATTATATGCTATTAATATTGAAATGCTCCCCACTCAGACTAGCCATCTGTTGAGTCCACAGTATGGACTGTGACCACCATATGGAGCAGCATAATCCTAGAATATCCCCATCCTCAGAGATGCACACTGTGTCACACTTCCTACTCTTCCTCCAAACTTCTCTCTTAAACATCTCCCTGTGCTTTCTCCTCAACAGCCAGGTTCTGCTTTGCACAGACTCTTCTTCTTGCCTAATCTAGCTGTTTGTAACTGTAGAACTGTTTGAACCCTAGCCACAATGGATGTCTTTATCATATCTGGAGATGTCATACTTGTCTCTAGGGGGAAACATGTGACTACCATGTAGTCAGTAGCTGTGTGGAGGCTGCTAGAAATCCGCCCAGCGAGTCAGGGATCAACAGTGTGGAGGCTGAGAAGCTCTGCCCCATAAACTCTACACTGGACTTACATTAGGATGCTTGCCCAAAATTAGATTAGCTACGTCACAAGTCCTTACGTTCTCAGACACGCCAAAGACTAATATACACCATCCACAAGGAAGTAATATATCCCAAACTAACCTAGACTTAGGACTTAAAACATCACAGTAACTTTAAAAAAAACATATATTTAAAATGTTATTACTATAAATTCTTATTTTTAAAGAGCAAAATGGTTTCTCATACAAGCTAGATAGATCATTTCCATTTCCTCATATTATAACTTATATGAAAGTTGCGCTATGACCTTTAAATATTTTATTTATTTGTTTACCATTACATACAAAGATACACACACACATATGTTGGCACATACAATATTTTATAGACACATGCCAGTAAACACACATATACAAATATATAATCTTGTAAAAGAAGGAAGTTAGGTAAGAATGGCATAAGATAAAGAGCATACTATAAATATAAAACAAGTATGATAAAATAGTACAAGTGTATGTAAGTGTTTGTGTGTTTGTGTGCACATACACATATGCACATACGGGTATAAGTAATTACACAGTGTGGTGGTAGCATGAATTACTTAGGAAAATTCCATTATCTCTTAAAAGAAAAGAAAATATATAAAATTCACTTTGCAAACCATAATTATGCTGGAAAGCTACACCTTAATTATTTAAATGATGGAACATGTAAGAAATGGAGCACATGACAGGAAACTCAGAGTATGAGAAGACTTATGAATTAATAATTCTTGCAAAACAGAAAGGGTAATAAATGAGAAAGTAATATGGTAATGAGTTCTTTGAAGAATATTAACAATTAGGAGATAGACAGAGGGAGGTGAACCTCAGGCAGACATCTTTTTATAGATATCAGGGCCTTGAAAAAGAAAACTGGGGATTCATGTGGGTGCAAATGGTATTGGAAATAACATTATTAGATTCGGTCTCCCAAGTGGTAAGTATGAGGACAGAGTTAAGGAATACACCCATCATCTGTGAGCAGAAAGTAGCCAGGAGCTCACAGAGATGACAGGAAAGCAAAGGTCTCATTATCTTACTTTCAGGTCAAAATCCTAATGATCTATGAGGAAGGGGGAAACCTCTCATCCTCTGGAAGGAAAGATTACCCCAAGGAAAACTCAATGGGTAGTGTGAGGCAGAGCACCTAATGTCTAAGAGAAGGGTTGGAAGGAGGTCAGTGATGATCAACCAAGGTTCATATGCAGCAGGCATCAACACACAGCAAAGTGTTTCCCCAGAAATAATACTGGACGTTGTTCCTTGCATCTTATTAAATCAGTATAGATTTTCATCACAGCAGTTGTGCCCTAGCAAAAGATCTACAACTGGCAATTCCAATCAAGAAAGCAACGAGTTTTCATAATTAGAGGCATCACCCTGAAATGTACATTATCTGCATTGGTGTAGGATTCTCTAAAATTATATATGAAAAGAATGAGAATATAAACAGGTAAATTGCATTGATTACAGAATACATATATATATAATAACTGATATGCACATATACATATATATGCCTATATCAGTTATTCTGTGATGCTGGCATCATTAATATGTGAGGAATATCTATTTTATAACAAAGTGATAAGAATTTCTTTATAGTTTTATCAAATGAAAGCCCTTTTTCTGAACTGCTATTCTACTGTATAGCAAGTCAGACATAATCTTGAAGTCACTGACAACAGTCCCTTTTTTATGAATCATGATGACTTGATTTCCACTCCACTTACACTCTTCTAAAATGAGGGAAATAGAAGAACTCCATGGTGGGGAATTTGCATATTTAACACAAGAGAAATTTTAAGTCTTTCTGATGTTGATTGACTGTGAAATCATCCTGAAACACTGGCAACTTTTTTTTTTTTTTTTTAAGGCAGAAATGGTTTGTTTTAGTTCACAGTATCTGGTTAGATTCCAACACTGAAAGGGAAGTCACAGAAGCAGGAGCTGGAGATAGTCATATTACATCCATAGTAAAAAGAGACAAATGAATGCATATCAATGTTCAGCTTGCTTTCTCTCTCTTTGTACACTCGGAGGTCCACTGCCTGGGAATAGACTCATTGACAATTAAGATGAGTTTTCCCACATCAATTGCATAATCAAAATAATACCCCATAGGTATCCTCAGAGGCCTGCCTTCTGGGTTATTCTAGATTGGGTCAAGTTGATAACAAAACCTAGCTCACAAGCATCCTACCTTCTGGCAACTTTTAAAGATAGGTTTTAATAACAAGTTTCATGAAAAACAAAAAACAACATAAAAAATCAAGAAAAACTTTTTTTCCTATTTACTGATATAGTGAAAAAATTTACCAGTTGAAAGAGTCATGTAAACATAGACTGAACTAATAAAACAATTAAATTCTCCTGTTTCTGTTTACACAATTTCATTTTATACCTGCTATTATATTCACTTGTATCAAATTTGATATTTACAATGACAGAAATATCAGAGTTTTTGAAGTTTTTAGAGCCTAAAGCACTGACTTTCAGTTGAATTTGTCTATAATATTCAGATTTGTTCCCAGATCAACAGTAAGAAGAGTTAGGAATCTTCCTGAGATTCTGGGATAGAAAATGACAATCTTTACTTCCTTCCCTTTGGTCAGGAGCTCAGGATCAAACAAAGTAAATTTTCCCTACAGCATCTCTATAATGAGATTGCCCTTTAATATATGGTCCTTTATATTTGGGACTAGGTTGTTAGGTCAAAGAAAATTTAGTCATCTTTAAACTCTTGATTTACTCAAAAATAAATGATAATATAAAAAACCATCATGATAGACATCCAACTACTCTCCTGCAGCAATTCTATATTTGAGGAGCAAAACAGGGATGTGCTTGGATTTCATAACATCTTTTTATAAATCAGTCTAACACTTTAATTTTGAAAAGAGTACTTAAATCTAAAAATAATAAAGTGGATGACATAACCCGAGTGCCCAGAAAAAGTCTCCATAGAAACATATTTTTTTAAAATGGACACAAGAATGAAGACGTGGTTCTGATTTTAATAGATTCTTACTCATTGCTGGGCTCCAATGCTTTGTTTATTCATTTGTTCAGTATAAAAGGCTTACCATCTTGCTGGCCTTGGAGAGTCTGGGGACTTTGCATTCTTTCTTCCAGATTCGAGCTAAGGTCAGAGTTCACGGCTGACATCCGTGTTGAATCACTCATATCAAATTCATCACTTTCTATAGAACTTTCATCCTGCAATGGTTTGAAAATACAATTAGGCACCATAAAATGTAACTGTTTGCCAATAATTATTCTGTCTCTGTGGTCAATGAGAGGCTTGGTGGGGAACCTCCTTCAGCCAATGGCCTTTGAGAGGCTGGACCAGGTTGAGGAGTGACTTTGGGATACAAAAAAGCCGTGATCCCGCCCACTCATCCCTCCTCTTTTCCTATGCTCCACACCTAATTGTTGGACCACCATTCCTGTTCCGTGAGTTTCCGTTTTAAATAAAGTAAAACCCCAGTATATTCCATTTGGATTACTTGGATTAGTCAAATGTGCTTCTTCCCATTTGACGCGTTCTGCATCAGAGGTTATCCAGACAGTAATCATTAGATTCTAAATGTGGTACTCACTGATAAATGTTTGGTACAGTAAATGATGAAATCATTTTTCCCTTAAAGACATGTCAAGGATTTTGAATACATAAACAAAGCATTATGCACAGTACCATTGTAAAGGTAGAATAATGTGTTTAGAGAAGAAGCAATTTAGGAGTTAGCCTGAACATTAAAATAAAAATGTTTTTAATGAATTTGTCTTAAAAGAGGTGACCATAAAACATGATGGAAAGGAAAAGGTAAGTTTTACTATAAACAAAATGACTCAATAAAAATTATAAGCACAGATCATATAATAATATGTGATAATTTTTCATCAGCAAACAGAATGGACTCCAATAATAAACCATATGTATAGATTCAATGTATTTGATATAGAGAAGGAATTCTTAATATCTTTTACAAATAAATATGATAGATGATACATAGGTGATAGATGATAGAGATAGACAGACAGATAAGATGGATAGATAGATAGATAGATAGATAGATAGATAGATAGATAGATAGATAGATAGATAGATAGATGATTATTGAGGGTACATAGATGATAGATATGTGATAGATCATGGATAGGCTGGTAGATACTAAATAAATAAATCATATGTTTATAGATGATAGATAAATAGATAGATATATAGATATATATGGATAATAGGTGGTCCATAGAGGAGAGGTAAATGATTTATGTCGCTAAATAATACAAAGCTATCTTATAAGCAGAGAGAGCACTGAAATCACAAAAGGAGTTCTATATAACATGGTATAAAACTCTTTCACTAAAAACCAGGTCACAAAAATGTCTACCATATGGATAGGTCAGAAAAAAATGTTAAGTATGAACAGTTAATGAACTGAGATAGGTATACTTTATAATTTTTGAGGTTGTAAGGTAATTACAACATTTCTCTATACTCTTTCTTCCCTCCAAACCCTCACATACACTTCTCATTGCTGTGTTTCAAATTCATGACCTCTTTTTCCTTACCTTTTGTTTTATGCATATATGTATGAGTATACACATGTACATTCTTAAGTATCACCCACTTGTTCTGTATAATGTTAATTATATGAATGTTTTCAGAATCTGATCACTTGGTATTGAGTAACTAATTAGTGTGTTCTTTCCTAGGAAAGACTATGTTTCCAACTCTCCATATTCTTGTAGTTTTTTGTTTAGGATTGAAGTCTCACAAGCTTCCAAAGGAGGGAGCAACCAACAGTCCTACCCTGCTATGACACCTATGAGCAAGTCAACTACCAGCATGACAGTGCTGTAGGAAGTATTACAACCAGTGGTGACCCACCCACTGGGGCATGGCCTCTTACATTATATGTGCCAATGCAGAGCATGTGTCTGCTTTCTTTATGGTTGCTGGATTTGGTTTCTGTTCTCCGTTAAAGCAGAGGGTTCTGATTTATGAGTTTACCCCTAAATAAATAACCAACTATTTCTCAATTCTGAGCTAGTGTGTTATTTCTTTTAAGCATCCTTCCACATTTGGCACCCAACATGGGGCACAAATTCACGGCCCTGAGATTAAGAGTCTCATGCTCTACCAACTGAGTTAGAATATTGTATGCATGCATGCTTCTACCTCTGTTTAAAACATTTTTTAAGTATTGATATATATATATATTTATCTATCATATTGCAATGTACATTTCTACCTCTGATCAAGATATGTATACATTGTTTGCAGTTTGAGGTCATTGTCCTCACTTGTTGTACATTTGTTTATTGTACAATGTTCTAATATGAGGTCTTAGTCTTTAAGTTATATAGGTATTAAGAATTATAGATCAATAGTGATCTTTTTGTCCTACTTAAAGCTAGACTAATCAGGTTCCTTAGATACATAAAGATTATATTCTGCATAGATAGGTAATCTTCAACCACTTCAAAGAGCTGTAGAATATAGCATTTAAATAACTTAGGGTTCTGTTCAAGTGAGACATGATTGCTCCTGGCAGCACCGATCTATTCCCGAGAGAATGTTGAGCACCAAAGACACTCCACATGGAGCTTGTTTTCTTCTTGGCAAAGCTGGCCTTTGGGCAAGGAACTGCCCATGCCTCAACCACTGAAAAGATACATAGTTTCTGGAAATGGATAAGCAGGACTGTCAAATCTTGCCAAGACAGGGTAAGAAAGTTTTGAAAATTTTCCTGCCTTTGAAAATGGTCTGTCAGTTATTCTAGGCCTTAGCCAAAGTTGTTTGCTTCAACGTTACAAATGGGTGATTGCCCAGGTAGCCAATTGTCTCTGTCATTTGTTGCACATTTTGGAAGTTGCTTGATTGCACTTCCTGCTTACTCCAATAATATTATTTTCCTTCTTGGATCTTCATTGGTATTGAAGACTAGATAGTTGTAGTTACTCCCCTCTCATAACTTGGCCAAGTTATTTATTATACTAGTTAGGATAGGATAATTATTGAATATATTTGTTTTTATTGTATATAATTTTGTATTAGGCTTAGAACTCTCTTATTTAAACAAAAGGGAAAGGTGCTATAGAAAGTCTTACAGCCAGTGGTTACCTGCCCACTGGGGCATGGCCTCTTATATAAGCCAATGTAGAGCATGCATCCACTCTCTTTCTAGTTGCTGGATTCGGTTTCTGCTGGATTCAAGCAGAGGATTCTGATTTGTGAGTTTACCCCTAAATAAATAACCATCTATTTCTCAATTCTGAGCTAGAGTGGGAATTTTTTTAACCATCCTTCCACAACACAGTAAGTATGCAGTAGTGGCATGCATACTTGCACACTAATGAACAGCTCCTAATTGGACTTAGTACCTACTTATCAGAAGCAAAAACATGGCTGGTACTGGAACCCTAGCTAACTACTCAGTGCTAGTGAAAGCACACATATTGGTAGGGAATCTATACTCATTAATGTACTAAACAACCATAATCCCTAACAATAAGTCTAAACATTTGTCTTTAAACTATAGATAGGTGTAGTCATCACTGCTCATCAAGAAAGCTTCTCTTAGAAAGCAGGATGCTCAGTTCCAATTTCACTGAAGCAAAGTGTCTGTCATTATACTTCAAAGTAATCTCTTTGCTGATTACAAGATGCTGTTGGTTTTGTGTTGTTTAAAAAAAGAAATTAAGAACTTTTCCTATTCAAAGAAGCTATTTCTTCAACCTTGGGGTACTTCAGATTTCATGGTTACGAGGCAAGTACTTTACCCACTGAGCAAATTTTCCAACTTTAATAGATGTGTTTGTAAGTAAATATTTCAAATATTTAGCATGTATTATTTTTGCTGGGGGCCATTATTGTACACCCAAAAGAGAGTTTGCATGAGCCCTTTGCCTCCTTCCATCATGGGCATCTGTCCTGAGGATTGAACTCGGGTCATCAAGATTGGCAATCAACACCTTGTACCTGCTGAACTATCGTGCCAGATAAAGTATTTCTTATACACAACACAAATAGCTAATGAGATAAAACTATTTCTATAGGATTTATGTACATGTAAAATATGTGTGTGTGTTTGTATAAAGAAGGGCAAGATGCAAAGTCTCATCTCAATCATGTTCCCTGTTCTGTGAAATGACTGCAAAATTGCTGAGCATTGTAAGTAATCAGTATAAATTTATCATCATTAAATGACACTTATCAGCATACATTTTTAGAAGTTTGGACAAAAGATTAACAAACTTTCTTGTTAAATGTACTATTTCCTAATTTGGCTCCTATCGTTGTGAATAAAGACCATGAACGAAAGCAAGTTGTGAAATGAAAGGATTTGTTTAGCTCACATATCGCAAGTCACAGCCCACTGAGGGAAGTCAAGGCAGGAACCTGAATGCAGGAATTGAAGCAAAGACCGGAAGAAGCAGTTCTTATTTGTTTGCCTCCCATGAAATCTTAGTATGTCTTTTTTTCCTATATGGGAGAATACAACCCACAGTGGGCTAATCCCTCTCACATCAGCCATTAATCAAGAAAATACCCCACAGGCTTGCCTATAAGTAATCTGATGAAGGCACTTTCTAAATTGAGATTTCTCTTTCCAGATATGTCTAAGTTTGTGTCAAATTGACAAAAAACAACTAGCACACTTGCCACACACTTTTGCTCTATAAAAATACTAACTTTGTTGGGATTTTGATGGGGATTGCATTGAATCTATAGATGACCTTTGGTAGAATTGCCATTTTTACTATATTGATCCTTCCAATCCAGGAGCATGGGAGATCCTTCCATTTTCTGGTGTCCTCCTCGATGTCTTTCTTCAAGGTCTTAAAGTTCCTGTCAAATAGATCTTTCACTTCCTTGGTTAGTGTTACCCCAA
>PVIU01026433.1:0-22007 GCA_004026605.1 Ondatra zibethicus | reverse complement strand
GTTCTTTAAGTGCTTCTCAATAATTTGAATTTCCTCTTTTGAGAATTCTCTGTTTAACTATGCATCCTCATTTTAAATTGAGTTATTTGTTCTCTTGTACAATTTTTTGAGTTCTTCATGTATTTTGAATATTAGCTCTTTATCAGATGTATGGTTGGCAAAAATCTTTCCTCATTCTGTAGCTTGACACTTAGTCTAAATGATGGTGTCCTTTGATGTACAGACACTTTTCAGTTTCATGAGGTCCCATTTATATGCCATAATATCTGTAATTTATCTGAAATTTCTTTGCTTTGAATTTAGTTACAATAGAGAGGTTTGCTTTGGTGTCTGTTCTAAAAACAAATTCATCCTGGCTATTGTTAGTTGCTTCAGAACATCTGAATGTATCAGGTGCTTGTTAGAGACACTTTTGACTCCCTGGGCCTTGATGAACATTCTAAGAGGTCGCTCATCAGAGTTAGCACACCCAAGAGTGGCTTGTTTATAACCAGTGGCTTTATCAGTAAGATTAAAGAATACTGAAGATATATGGGTGATCTAATATGTAAGCTTGTACTCAGGCTTGGGGTGGCATTTTAAAGACAGTGTCTGTTAAGAATCTTGTAACACATCTTTGGTTGCTAGAGGGTGTCTTTTTGACTGACTCCGAGAGGCACAGAATCTTGCTTTAGGAAGACTGTCTGTCTTAAGATACCAGGATCCATGAGTTTATGGCCAGGCAAGGAATACAATTTTGTGGGAAGGTTGTTATGGGATCCTTTGCACATATGTGTTATTAGCCTTGTTTTCATTATAGTCCTGTGGTCATATTGTAGGGGAATATTGCATTTCCACACAAAATCATTTTTTATGTATTATAGACCATAAGTAGTGTGAATGACCAAAACAGTTTTGAAGTTACATTAGTATAATTGGTCAGTTTGTAGTAGGAACAAATGTCCACTTGTTTAATGATCTCTTTAACCATCTCCTTTGTGGAAATAGGATAAACTATTTTTCTGTTTCTTAAGGATATTCAACTACATAAAATAATATCTGATTAAATAAATGGAATGTTTCTTTATCAGTACTTGACAAATTGCATTACTTTTGTGAGCACCTGCAGTTTTAGTAATTTTATAATCCCTGAAAATGACAGAGCATCATACTTTTTTTCATAAAAGTGTCATAACAGAGTGATTGGGAAAATGTAACTTCTGCCAGTCTAGGGACAGAAGCTTAAACCCTTTACTAAAAGGATCACCATTCTTGGAATTTCATTAACGATTGAGTTTTAATCTAATATCTGTTTAATATCTTCAGTTTTAATATTTTAAATTCAAGTGTCTTCAGAAAACACTTGACTTTTATTTTCTACAACTTCTTCAGCATAAGGACTATTGCAAGAATGGCTTTCATGAGTCCCAAGAAGAAGCAGCTCCTGTCTGCTTGAGTAAGCAAGGTAGGTGCTATAACGGACGGTACCTGAAGCGAGGCTTCTGCTTGCTTGCAGAGCAATGGCATTTAATACTAGGCTCGGTTCCAAGCTTAGCAGCTCCTAAGAAAACCCCACAATTAGAATGGGTTTTTGCTCATGCTCAGGAGTGGATGTTGGAGACAGATACTTAAAGACAGGAATTTGCTTAGATTCAGTTTGGGCACGGAGAAAACTGATTTTTGTTTCAGAGGTGTGGCCCTATTTAAGTTTCTTTTAGGTATACAGAAAGACATTGGTAGATGGAAGGAGAGTTTAATTAATAGTCTTTATGTAGTATCTGTTTTTATGAGCTTTATAGGAGAAACTACAGAGAACTTGAAAAAATTAAAGAGACAGCTAATAAGCCATTGTTTGTTATGAGAGCAAATTGTCCTCCTTTATAAGTGGGGAAATCCAATACACTGTTGGGTATTCTCGCTTGTTCGGAAAAAAAGTTTACCTTTATTGTTTTTACAAGATGCCTCTTCTTGGGCCAGCCGGTGGTGGCACACACCTTTAATCCCAGCACTTGAGAGGCAGGCGGATCTCTGTGAATTCAAGGCTAGACTGGTCTAAAAGAGCTAGGTCTAGGCAGACTCCAAGCTACAGAGAGGGGAAAAAAAACAGATGCCTTTCTTCATCCACTTAAAGTTTCCTGGCTGCAAGGGTATTAGCAATACTATTATTCTAACTGTGATGGCATTTACATTACTTGTAGCTGTGGGTACCAGCTCGAGGTCCCACACTGGGTGCATCACTTTGGCGCATATTCACAAGGACTCTTTTGAGAATCACACCAGGCAGTATTTATTCCTCAAAAAGCTCCACAGTCTGAAAATACTTCACTTAAGGGCTGAGGCTAGCATGTGCACTCAAAGTGAATACTTTGAGTTTGTCTTTCTATAATTGAAATCTGACATTTTTGTACTGACTTTGCCTAGATTTTGATATGATTTTTGTTTTTCAAACTTATGAGTTGATAGAGTTATACAGTTCCTCAATGGTGACCATCTGCTTTTACCGAAAGCAAGACGTTCCAGTATTTTATAAGGATAAATGGATAAACCCCAGAAATATGCTAGAAGGAAGTCGGAAAAACCAGGGACTGTAAAATAATTGTTCAAAGATTAGGAAGCCAGTAATTCTCCAGCCATTTCTACTGACCTTTCTCACTGGAGCAAGCTTTAGCCCCCCCAAATCCTGGTCTGCCACACATGGTTTCCTTTCTCCTTTCTGTATGTCTCCAGCTAGTGTTTGCTATTGGGAAAATGAACAGTGAAGGAGCCCAGGAGTCCAATTTTGTGAACAGAAAACTCCAACATTAGATACTGAAATTGAAAAGGATAAATATGAGGTTAAGGGATTTAAAATCCTGTTCTCCTTGGTGAATTAAAATGAGCACTGCAGTAGCTTTTCTAATCATTATCATTCCCCACGTTCAGATAGTTGTCTGAGTTTGCTTAAGCCCTTTGTCAGTATCATAAAGAATATATTTGTCACCATTTAGAGCCCTTTTGTATGGGACCAACACATTGGCATATTATATAAAGTTTTCAATTGTACACACACACACACACACACACACACACACACACACACACACACACACACACAGAGAGAGAGAGAGAGAGAGAGAGAGAGAGAGAGAGATAAATACAGCCATGTAAATCAAAACAACTCTGAGACTCCATCTTACACCTGTAAGAATGGCCAAGATCAAAAACACTGAGGACAACTTATGTTGGAGAAAATATGGGATAAAGGAAACACTCTTCCATTGCTGGTGGGAGTGTAAGGTGGATATCAGTGTGGTGATTTCTCAGAAAATTAGGAAACAACCTTCCTCAAGACCCAGCAATACCACTTTTGGGTATATACCCAAAGGATGCTCAATCGTTCCACAAAGACATGTGCTCAACTATGTTCATAGCAGCAATGTTTGCCATAGCCAGAACCTGGAAACAACTTAAATGCCCCTTGACTGAAGAATGGATAACAAAAATCTGGTACATTTACACAATGGAGTACTACATAGCAGAAAAAAATAATGACATCTTCAAATTTGCAGGCAAATTGATGGATCTAGAAAACATCATATTGAGTGAGGTAACCCAGACCTAGAAATACATTATCATATGTACGCACTCTTAAGTGGCTTTTAGACATAAAGCGAAGAAAACCAGCCTACAATTCACAATCCCAGAGAACCTAGACAACAATGAGGACCCTAAGAGAAACATACATGGACACATCTGTGTGTTTGGACTGGGATGCAGGCCTACAGCGTGTCTCGATTTTGCATCTGATTGTGTCTGGCATATCTGCAGAACAAAGGTTCCTCCAAAACTGCATGAGAGGAAATCAGCGGTTCTGAGACACTGGCCTCACTGCCAGGTGCCTAGCAGCCACTAGCCCTAGGGTGCACTCTTAGCACAAACACCACAGGGGACTTGGGAAGGGGGCTCTTGATGTGAAAGCGCCCACACATGAAATGTGGATAGTGTTTACACAGCTGCAGGCAGCCTTAGGAACTCTGCGCTGGGAATAAACCGTAAGAGGAAAAATCAAAAAGCAGAGATTGCCCGTAGTTTAAGCATACTTGGACGGTAACCCAACTTCATATTGTCTTTCCTTCATCAACTACATATTTCATGTAAAACTCATTTTGTTGCATTATGACAGAAAAGAATCTTCATCTCCACCCCCCTCTTTCCCTGGGTCACTAGAGATGCTGGATATTAACTGTGAATTCTCTTGTGTGATTTTAGAACTATCACAGCAAAGGTGTGTGCTTATAAGTACACTCCCACAGGTATACACAAATAAAAGTCCTCTGCTGGGCAAACACAAATAAAAGTCCTCTGCTGAGTTTATTCTTTGATTACAAGCCACAATTGAGATTTTAAATAAGTCTTTTTGATTCATCTGCAGATTTCAGGCCAGAACTCAAATTAGCTCATTCTTTATTTCATTTTCATAATTATTGATAATGTTATTGAAGCTGGCTTTATACTTTGGGCAGGAGAGTGAGTAAGGGAAGGAAAATCCATTTGCCAGGAAGGGGAAAACAGGAGGAGGTGAAGGGGAGGAACATGGAGGGAAGGGCAGTGGGAAAGGACAAAAAGGGAAAGTTTGGAGTTCAGGAGAGTAAGCAGAGGGCTAATTAGTGTTTGCTCTTGATGTTCAGATGCTTCAAAACCAGACTGGTTGTGCTCCCTCTTCATTGGTAGAGAAGGGATGGTTGTGAGTTTGGGTCATCTTGGGAGGCACAGTAAGATCAAGAAGGGAAAAACAACCAACAAGACAAAACAGAGGCCTGAGGTGTAACTCACTGCTAAGCGTTGCCTAGCACATGCTAAGGCTCTGTGTTTGTTGTCAAGCATCTAATGAGATTAACAAACAATACATTGCTAGATGCAGTAGGATAGCATTGGATAGAGCAGAACGAAACAGCAGCATGACTAAGAAAGAGACAATAGAAATATGGTGCATGAAGCTAAGCCCAAGTCAAATTTAATAGCCACTGAATAAATAAATTTCTGTACTAGTCTGATGAATGAACATGTCTTAAAAATGCCAGTATGGTACCTTTGGATGACAGTTGGTATTTGGCTAATGACTGAGTGTTGACTTGACTTTAAGAATGATTCAAATGTCACCTTTAATTTCTTCTAGAAACATATCTAAATGTTCAAATAAGTTGGAAGAGTCTAATTGCTCTGTACAGGCCACAGTTTTATGCTGGGAATGCATTCTGTTATCTGGTCGTAGTTATTTAACAAATTGGCCTTAAAGTAGCATAATTCTACCTTTGTCCTATTGAGCAAAGCTCAAATTAGCTGCAGGCATAAAGAAAGAGACTTCAGGAAATGGATTGGATGACTGGCAAGGGAAAAACATACCAAAACACACTTAAGTCTTGGGAAATGATGTAACGTTGCTCCTCCTTTGTGTTTTAGTTCTAAGTTTTGTTTCTACGCTTGTAGGTAGAACACATAATTCATGTCTCAAACATCTGTGAATATAAATAGCCCAGTGCATTCTTAACTCCGTGGATACATAATTCCTTGAATGTTCCTACTTTTCATCTGTGCTCTCTTCTTTGGCAGCGACTTATAAATTCAAAGAAAAATCTCAAACGCTACCTTGAAAGGAGGAAATCTGACTTGTGTTAAACATCAGTTGAGTTTTGACAACCTAATTGAACCACACGAAACTGAGAACAAAATGAGCAGCACCTTCCTTAGAACAGAGCTTGTAACTGTTCCTGCGGCAAACTTTTTACATCTGAACTTAGATTCACCCCTCAGCCTTCAGAAACCAAGTTGGCCAATGATGATTTAACAATCTCCAGTCTCTGTAGGATGCAGCTTTGATTCCTGACCCTGCTTCTCTTGGTAAGCAGATGTCTCAGTTTACTCTTTCATTTTTATTAAATATTATAAAATAAGGCTATATAAATGTGTAGTTTTATATACTAGATGTGAAAACTTTGATAGTTCCGATATTTTTATTACTATTTCCAAAAGGATGATGACTTCATTAATACTTTTTAGCTATTCGAGAGAAGATTTTAGATTGAGTGGTGAGCTCAAGGTGTTAATGGTTTGATGAGACAGGATCAAGTTACTCCAGGATTCTTTAGCGTTCACTTTTTTGGGGGGGAGGTAACAGGTTTCCAGGGATGAAGGGACCTATTACTGTGAGATTGTTTCCCAGTAGATTACCAATGAAAATGATTCCTGAGGGATTGGGCACAAACACCCACTATCCATTCCTTTGGAGTTCAATCTGAAAAGGTGAAATTTTGAATCTTTTGGAGTTGAATTTAGGTGATTATTTCAGTCAGGTCACAATGACAAAAATCTGTACATTCCATTCCAGGGCAAACTCTAGTGGCTTCAGGTCAGAGAACATGCTTCTGTGGTCAGAGTAGACAGTCTTCAGCCAACGTCATATCTGCAATGAGCTTCAGAACATTTTATTCTCAGACACTCGAAGGACAAGGTTGACGATGGAAGGATTTTTTTCAGTAAGGACGTCAACATTAACAAAGAATTCAGTACCTGTGATTAAATACCTTTCCCCAGAAGTGATGAGGCACTTCTGCTCACATTTCATTAGGTAAATAAAGTTACATGGTCTCCCCTGACTATTGAAGCACAGCCAAATTACCACAAATGTGGGCAGAAAATCAGAAGATTTTGTGAGCATTCTTAAGGACTAACACAAAAAAAATCCAAAAGGACCTTCAGATTGTAGGTTGATCACCTGGATTCTTTCCTTCTCTTCACCAAAGTACTTACCAGACTGATGAGGTCATTGTGCTTAATGGCATTCTTACCGTCAATTGATCAGAGAGAATGTCACATTCCTTAGTAAATATGGTTAAAGTCAAGTATGATCAAATTCAACATTAAATTTTACATTTTCTTTTTGTTTTTGAACAGCAGCATATTAAAACAGAAACATAAAGTTGAAATGGCTTCATTGGCACATTTCATTATTGATGTGATCTTGTTCACTTTACTCTTGCTTTGCTCTCCACAGAAAGCCATTATTAGCAGTTTCTGGCATGTTCTTTCAGTGTATTTTTCTGTAAATGCTTTTGTATATTTTATCTTTACACCTTTCCCTTTTAAACATCTATTTAGCATTCTTCATTGACTATACTGTGCTTGGTGAAACTTGCAGCTGAATACCTTTACAAGAGTTGTTGCATTGTGCACTGCAGAGAGATTTCCCTATCACCACCTAGAAAGATTCTTAACTCTTCTAAGATATGTATAACCCCCTTAAGAGTGATGATGCCACAGAGGAAAGGTAGCTGTTAACTGTAATGTTGGCTCCACAACTCATGTTATAAAGCTAATTCCTTGCATATGTGGGAAGCACCCAAGGGGTAAATACCTTAAAGTAGGTTTTCAGTATCAAAGCAAATGGATTTGAAAAGGGATTTTTACACTTAATAGATATTGCCAAATTCCTCTCTACATATGAGAAATTCTCTATAAATGTTCCCTAAAGCATACTGTAAATCTTTAAGTTTTTGGCAGCTTAGTACATTAAAAAATTGAACTTCACCAGATATTAAATGATTAAAGAGCTGTTGGCAAGTCCAAGTAATATCATCAGTCATAAAAATGAAATAGTTTGGAAATTCTTGGGCTATCACTAACTCTTCTGCCAACACTCTAACAGAGATACCATATAATTCTCTAGTACCTTCCATAGCCAGAAGGGCCTTTCTTCTTGAAAGTCACTTCTCATGACTCTATTACCTCCTGAACACCACTTAGTTCTCTGATGTTTTCAGAAAATTTTCAATCACCCAAGAGCTGCATAGAACATGGGTAACTGAGGACTATGGAAGGAGCCTAGGAAGACGCCCTCTGATCTTCCCCAAACGTCTCTATCCTTTCTTCTTCTTCAAGGTTCCAAAGTCTTCTCTGCATAAAACTGCACAACTTCTCTCTCTCTTTATGTGTCTTCAAGGTTAAAGAAAGCAAACATAATTAAATTAATTCTTTTAAGGAGTTGAGGTGATAAAAGAAGATCATAATAATTTCTGAGTCTCGGTAAGGTGGCAATGAGAAAGCCTGACTGCTTGCTAATATTAGTGTTAAGATTTGTAGAACCATTTCTACATGAAATTTAATCTTGGGGTTCCTTGAAGCCTAGTAATTAGATGTCATTAGATATAAGTTCAATATCAACCTGCAAAACACAGAATTACTTGCTGGATGCAATTGTTTCTATCATAATATGCTAAACATATAAAAATACCTTTGAGTAATTTTTTTGAAAGTAACCTGTGTTCTTCAACCTATTTGCATAAAACAAATATTAGTTGTAAGATAAATTCATAAAGATGGCCATAGTGGAATATTTTTGAAATGAAGTTAGAATAATCAACATTTTTAAACAAACAAACAACAACAACAAAAAAAACCCAGGTTCTCACCTGCATGGTGAGACAAGATGCAGCACACACCACTGAGGGGACTTAGTGGTTCTCTGCCTCCAGCATCCAAAGTCATCCCACAACATTCCCATCATCTCTTCCATAGAGAGGAGATTCCTGCTTCTCATTTTGTGAGCCACTGCTGGAGGCAAAAGAGGATCTCATCCTTTATTTAACTCTTAAGAGAGATAAGTGGGATGCTGGAGAATTGGAGAAATGGTTCAGGGATTAAGAATTCTTGTTTGTTCTTGCCAAGGACTGGAGTTCAGTTCCTAGCATAATGGATAACAGTTCACAAGTATCTGTAGCTCTAGAGCCAGGGAATCCGATGCCCTCTTCTGGCCTTTTGATCTCTCATAACTACATGTACACATAAGAAATATACAGATGTGTGCATGCTCATAAATAAGAACATTTAAGATTTTAAATTATTAAAAATAAGAATTAACCTCTACTCAAATGCACAATCCAAATCAAGTCAAATTAATTTTAAATTTTCCTTGAGATTTTATTTCTACAAAGCTAGGGATGACCATATACCTAATGCAGAAATCTTTGGGGCTAATCATAGTTTTGTTGAGTTTCATAGATGCGAAATAAAAGCTGGTTTTAATTGTCCAGCTTCTGATACCTTGTAGAATACACGGCTCAGCCTGATCTCCTGGCCTGTGCTGTAGTTTCTTTCTCACCTCTCACAGAATCTTCTCCCCTGCACTCCCTGCCTCCATTCCACTGCCACACACATCACAGTCCCTCCCTCACTGTGTGTCTGTGTGTGGGGGGGGTGCACGTGTGCATGCACATGTGTGTGTGTATGGTATACACAGTAGGTTTGGGAGCAGATGGGGTTTATAGATCTTTCTGAATTCTGAATTTGGAAACAGACAGTGATCTGGATTTGGAGTTGCTCACAGTGAACCTTGAGTTCTTTTCTAGTTGATCTGTTTACTAGAACCTGCTGCTCCTTCCAGCATTTCCTTTTCACTATTTTATGAATGTGTAAAGTCATTGTTTCCCAACACAGATATTTACTGTTAACACGTACTACATTAAATCCACTTGAGTGATAGAGCACATATCTTGCTGAAATAGATGTGCTACTGTCAAGAATTACAGAGGTGAGAAGTCTGTCTCAGGGGAATTCTCTCTCTCTTTCATATCATATACATCTCTGTGCCCATGTCTCTTGTTGGACAAGAGACTGTGAGAGTGTCTTCTGTCATCATGTCTTAAAAAAATCATCCCAATAGATGCATGGCATGGCAGTCTGTCTCAGGGTTTCAATTGCTGTGAAGAGACACCATGACCACAGCAACTCTTATAAAGAAGACATTTAATGGGGGGGGGGACTTTCAGTTTCAGAGGTTTAGTCTGAAATCATTATTTTCATGATGGGGAGCATGGCAGTGTGCAGGCAGACATGGCGCCGGAGGAATAGATGACAGTCCTACCTCTTGCAGGCAATAGGAAGTTGACTAGCTGTCACACAGAGAAAAGCTTGAGCAAAAGAAACCTCAAAGCCTTCCCCCACAGTGACACACTTCCTTCAATAAGGCCACACCTCCTAGTACTGCCATTCCCTTTGGCGGCGATTTTCCGTCAAGCCAGCACACAGTAGGAACTTAGAAATTAAGTAACTTACTATTCAATACCCTAATTCTGAAATTACTAAGTTGCTTGCATTGGAAAACAAATCTGAATTCCTGGCTGTTTTCCTAAAATGGTATGTTATATATGGAATTATTTAGTCAAAAATAATATATTTTGAAAAACTGCATGAGCTTTCTACTTCTAGAACCAGAATGTGGCTTTTTATCTAGTTGAACCTTTGCTATCCTTGATAGCACATATGATACACATCGTATGTATCATGGTCCCAGATTGGTAGTGGCCGCAAGCATCCATAGACCTGTGGATGTAGATCCTTCCTATCTTTACCTCTTTACAGAAACATCACAAAGCATTATGTAGTGGCTTTTCTTTCTGATTGTGTGGAATGCTGCTTTGTATGTATTCCTCCTTTGCCTTTGGTGAAGAAATTGAACAGTAATCAGTTTTAGGAAGAGAAACTAAAACAGAAGTTATGACTGAAGGCAGATATTAATGTTGGAAAATAAAATGCAAATATGAAGGCATTGTCTCTTCATTTGATTTATATTTTTTCTTTATTCATGACTTTATTCTCTGTTACAAATTCACTAATATGCCAAGATGCCAAGAGTTGTATTATAGCCTTGCTGTACAGTTTGTGCTTGGGGAAACTTTGAACCAAGTAACAAGGCAGAATCATAGAATTCCACTGGAAGGTAAAGTATAGGTCAACAGAGGTCTTTAATAATTGTGCTCATTCTAAAATACTAATGCTTATTTTCTTTAATATCATTAGTATTAAAAAAGAAATCACACTTGCGATTTCAGAATTATGTTAATATTTATATTTTATTATGTACATTAATGTAGGCTATCAATTAGATTGTTACATGAGAGATTTCCATATAAGTGATTATAGGGAAAAAGTTGGCAAATTATGTACATACATAGCTATTGGTGTATCTACATCATTCATTCTTGCTCATGCAGAATTTATTAAGTAATCTTTTAAAACAACACAGGCATCTAGAGAAGGAGGTGGAATTTCAAATAGATAACATCATTCAAGTATGCAAAACCTAGTCATGGTTTACAGGGAAGATGAGGCCGATGTGTCTATGCTGATGGCCCTTGGAAAATATTTAACCACTCAAACTGTTCATGACTCTGTGATCTTTTTTGCAGGAGCTGGTGGTTTCTGGGAAACTCATAAAAACTGTTATTTTATACTGACAAAATTAATGGAAGCAAGGAAAGTGGCTAAATGACTTCATGGGACTTTTTAGGGGGAGCAACCAATGTAGCGTACAATGAGGCACTCAGCTCCAGATAAACTGTAGATCCATGTCCCTATTTGACCACCGAGATATAATTAAGTTCCACAAATGAAAGAAAGTTCAGTTTCCTGGTGATCAGAGTTCCCACAAAATTGTTTTTCCCATAGCACTGTGTTATCTCATGAAGTGTTAAACCTCAACATTCCCCTGACAGTACTTACTAACCTTATGTAGCTAAGCTTGCCTTGTGGAGTCAAACTTGTAACTGTGAAACACATAAGTCAGACCTGTGATAGGCTCTTCAGGGACCTTCTAACTTTCATAGTATAGTTTCTCCGCAGCTGGCATCTCCTCCCTTTGCTTCTGTGATGGGCATCTATCCTCAGACACTACTCACCTATGTAGCTACTGATCAAACACTATGTCTTGGAAGCACATAACTTCTCAATATCCCTATGCGGGAGACCACTAAACTTTCAACTACCTGTGAGAAAGATCCAGTGAGTTTTACCTTCTGATATAGATTGGGACAATATCTATGTGAAATATGATACAATTTAAATTCTATAAAGGAGAATGTAAACTAAAGCGAGAAAGTGTTCTAATTATTGTCTTAATTCTGCATTGTGATTGTGCCAGGCCTGCTAATATGTACCAAGCGATCTTAAACTTCAAAAGCTTCAGCACTTGGTTAGTCAAAGCTTGTACACATGTTTATGTGTTCATATTACTGACTAATCTACTTTTATGGTAAAAGACTGAACGTCCTACTCTATGTCTAGATGCTTTTGGCTTTTGTTTATTTCATTCGACATCATTTGATTTCCAAAGTGGCTGATCAAGTTTGCACTTCCACCAGCAATGGAGCAGCGCTACATTCTTGCTAGCATTATTTGTCACTTGTGCCTTTGATCAAAGCCATTCTGACATGTATAAAATGAAATTTCAGAATTATTTTAATTTGAATTTCCCTGATGGTTAAGGATGTTGAACATTTCTTTAAATAAGTGGTTCTCGGCCATTTGAGATTCTTCTGTTGAGAATTCTCTGTTTAGGGGATCTGTACTCTATTTTTTAATTGGAGTATTTGGTTTGTTGATGACTAGTTTCTTGAGGAGGGAAGGGGAAATAGAATAGACATCACAGGTGGATGTGAGAAAGGAATCTGGATGGGGGTTGGTGGGCGTGGGAACAGGAGGGATCAGGTGGGGGAAGGATAGAGGGAGAGAGTGCTAGGAAAGACAACTGGAATTTGGAGGCATCTCTCGCATGAACTAGAAACCTAGTACATTGTAAACTCCCAGAAATCTGTGAGGGTGACCCTAGCTAACAGTCCTAGCAATAGAGGGTACAGACCCTATACTAGCCATCTCCTATAACCAGGTAAAACTTCTAGTGGAGGAATTGGGACCCCCCCCCAACCCAGCCTCATAACCTTTAACCTAAAATTCGCCTTGCCTGCAAGATATGCTAGGGTAAAGTTGACACAGAAATTATGGGAATGGCCAGCAATGTCTGGTCCAGTTTGAGAACCACCCCATGAGAGGGAGTCCACCTTCATATTGCCTGGAGGGCCAGGACCCAGAAGCTGGACAGCCTAGAGGCCTAGAATGATAGAATCAAACATGACTAACAAAGGAATAGTCAAAGAAATGATTGCTAATGGTACTCTGCAATAGTCAGATTACTACCAATCCAATTGCCATCAGAGAGGTTTCACCCAGCAACAGATGGGAGCAGATGCAGAGTCTGACAGCCAAACCTTCAATGGAGCTCAGGGAATCATGTGAAAGAGGGAGAGGAAGGATTATGAGAGTCAGAGGGGCCAAGGATTCCACAGGAAATCCACAGGTTCAACTAACCTGTGTTGTCAGAGAATGAACTGCCAACCAGAGAGCTTGCATGGGATTCACCTATGTACTCTGCTCCTATGTTACAGCTGTGTAGGTTGGTCTTTTTGTGAGTCTCCTAATAGTGGGAACAGGAACTATCTCTGACTCTGTTACCTGCTTTTGAGACTCTCTCCTTCTACTGGGTTGCCTTGTCTAGCCTCAGTAGGAGAGGAGGTGCCTAGTCTTACTCCAACTTGATATGACATGACTGACTGATACACATGGGAGGCCTGTCCCTTTCTGAAGAGAAAGGAGGAGGAGTAGATAGGAGGAGGGAACACTGGGGAGACCCACTGACTGGGAGGAGAGGACCTCAAAGACCTGTAGGGTATTTATCTTCCTTTGTGCTGGAACACTGGAACTTTTAGCTTTCCATATGACAGTTTCCAGACCATATCATGTCTCCTTGTTTGTCAAGCATCATAATTCATTCTCTCTCTCTCTTTCTCTCTCCCTCCATCTTTCTCATCTACAAATCATCTACTTGACTACCTCATCAATCCTGTTTCTCAGATCAATTTAATACCTATTATTTTCTTGAATTAAAATATTTCCAGTGGGATATTTAATTCAGAAACCATTGCACTAGTATGTCAAGGAAAATCTGTCACTTGTTTTCATAAGTAATACATGATTTCTTTTTGTTGTTGTTGTTTTGGTTTTGAGACAAACTTTCTCTACATAACTCTATCAGTCTTAGAATTCACTGCATAGACCACGCTGGCCTTGAACTCACAGAGGTCCACATGCCTCTGCCTCCTGAGTGCTGGGATTATAGGCATGCACCACCATGCTCTGTGGTTTTTTTTTTTTTGTGTGTGTGTTTATTGAGAGAGTTAAACCTATCTTCAGTTATAATCTGTACATTTTTTATTAGTTTTTTCCTAACACTTTGATATTTGTTCTTGTGAAAGTGGAATTCTTTAGATTGTTTCAAGATTGTCATTTTGATAAATACTAATAACACTGATTAATTTGTACCCCTCCAACACCACTACCTAACTTTCTTTTATTCAATTCAAGATAGGGTGTACCTACAACAGTATTTGTTCTGTTCTAGAAAAGATTATATGCTTCAAAAAGGATTGATGTATATGATATCACTTTTCAATTCCATTTTAATGATAACAAAGGTACTCAATGGTCATTTGAATTTTACAATGAAGTTTCAAAACCAATGCTACATGTGAAACTTTAGTTATTTTTCACTTTCAATATTCTATTTATTCATATTTTGGACATCATTAGAAGTTATAATAAAATCTGTATAAGAAAATTTGTAGTTGCATAAAAATCATGTTTCTTACTTATATGAAACTGGTTGAGGTTAGATTGTTTTGTTTCTTTCTTGAAAAATAAAAAAAAAACCCACAGAATTCTTTAAGAAAAGTAAAAAACGATCACTAAACCTCCAATGTTTTTATTATTTTCTAAGCGTGGATTACTAACTGAACATGAAGACACCACAGAAATTATCTTTATGGCACTAAGGAATTGAAGAGCACCATCCTATATGATTTTGATGTTTTTGGACTTGTTTTTACAATGTATTTGAAGACATAATGCTAAATTTTCCACTTTGTAATGGAGATTCAGTAAATTTAGTGCCTCTGTTATATCATAAAATTTATTTGGACTTTTCTCATCCATCCCCTTGAGATAAAATTGGATCTTCTTGACTATTTTTATACCTAATTTACATTGAATTGCATCATAAACTTATGTCAAATTAACCGGCTAAGGATCTTGAGGATATGGGAAATTAAATGAGAAGTGAAATGAGAAGGAGCCAAGAAGCTTTGCTTCTCAAGATTTAGCCTAACTCTGTTTCTCCTGGGAAAGAGATTACATGAAGTAATTTTGGGCTCAATTTAACTTTCATCTACTGTCCAAATTCTATTCAGAAACACTGACTTAAATACATGTAAGTAGGATCGCAGGCATGTTTATGCTTTAATGGTAACTGCTCTTTTATTTTTAAATTGAGAATATTGCCATAAAATCATTCAGACAAAATTTTAAAAAATAAGGTTTCCCCACACCCATAATATATGGACAACACATATTGGACTTTTTATGTTATTTAAAAAACTGAGTACATGAAATTTAGAAGTATAGGGGTGTTCAGGGTAGATCAGGGAAGTTTTTGTGGAAGGAGATGAGGGATAAATATGATAAAATGCATTGTAAGCTATTCTCAAAGAAGTAATAAAAATACTATATTAGCAACGAGGATGTGGAGTTAGGGGAAACACTCCTCCATTGCTGATGGGAATACAAAATTGTACAGCGACTATGGAAGTCAGTATGGGATTCCTTAGCAAACTGGGAATCAATCTACCTCCAGATTCAGCTACATCTCTCTTGGCCATATACACAAAGCATGCTCCATCCTACCACAAGGACACTTGCTCAACTATTTGCATTGTGGCTTTATCTATAATAGCAATAAACTGGAAACAACATAGATACCCCTCAACTGAAGACTGGATAAAGAAAATGTACATTTACACAATGAAGTATTATTTACACAATGGAGTATTACTCAGCTGTTATAAATAACATCATGAAATTTGAAGTCAAATGGATGAAACTAGAAAAAAAATCATCCTGAGTGAGGTAACCCAGATCCAGAAGGGCAAACATGGTATGGACTCACTTGTGAGTGGATATTAACTGTTAAAGGATAATCAGAGAGGCTGAGTAACAAGGAGGGCTTGATGGGGGGCACACACATGGGCCTCCCAGGGAAGAGGAAATAGAATAGAGTTTGTGGGTGGACTAGGTGTGGGTGGGGATGAGACCAGGAGGGATCGGTAGGGAGGGATGTGAAGGAAGAGTGTACTGGGAAAGAAAACTGGAATTGTGGAGCATTTAGAGGGTGATGTGCAAAGCTGCCACAGTAGAAACTTCCTAGAATCTATGAGCATGACCTTAGTGAGGCCTCCTAGTAATGGGGGATATGGAGCCGGAACTGTGCACCTTCCGTGACCAGGCAAGGCTTCCTGTGGTGGGACTGGGGCATCAACTCAGCCACAAAACCTTTTACCTACAGTTTGTCATCCAGCCTGTAAGATGTTTTGGGGTGATGGTTGCACAGAACTTATGGGAGTGGACAACTGGTGTCTGGTCCAACTTCAGGCCAACACATTGAGTCTCATGTCTGACACTGCCTTGACGGATACCCAGAACCTAGAGTCTGGGTTTCCCAGAGACTGTTCTACAGAATCAAGCACAACTGGGGATAAAAGAACAAAACACCAAACAAACAAACAAACAGACAGACAAACAAAAGCAATTAAACAATTGCTAGTGATATTCTGTTATGCTCACAGATTGGAACCTAGCCCAATCGTCATCAGGGAGATTTCATCCAGCAACTGATGGGAGCAGATGCAGAGACCCACAGCCAAACTTTAGGCAGAGCTCAAGGGAATCCTGTTGAAGAGAGAGAGGAAGGATTTGTAGGAGCCAGAGAGGTTGATGACACTAGGAGAAGGCAGCCCACAGAACCAATTAAGCAGGTCCTGTGAGCTCACAGGGACTGAACAGAAAATCAAGGAGCCTGCTTGGGTCTTGGTGTTCTTGTTGGACATCTAACAGTGAAAATGAGATATGTCTCTCTCTACCTCTTTTGTCTGCTTTTGGTTTGCTTTTCCTCCTACTATGTTGCCTTGCTCAGCCTTAATATAAAGGTTTGTGACTAGTCTTACTGTAATTTGTTATGCCATGTTTGGTTGATACTTCTAGGTGGTGTACTCTTTTCTGAAGGAGAATGGGGGAAAAGTGAATATGGGGAGTGGTATGGGGAGGAGTGAAGGGAGGGGAAAGTGGTCACGATGTAATATATGAGAGAATACTATTCTTCTTCTTCTTCTTCTTCTTCTTCTTCTTCTTCTTCTTCTTCTTCTTCTTCTTCTTCTTCTTCTTCTTCTTCTTCTTCTTCTTCTTCTTCTTCTACTGCTACTGCTGCTGCTGCTGCTACTACTACTACTACTACTACTACTACTACTACTACTACTACTACTAAAAGACACAAGATAAGGTATAGAAAACATGTAGACAAGCCGGGAGGTGGTGGCACACAGCTTTAATCCCAACACTCAGGAGGCAGAGATAGATGGATCTCTGTGAGTTTGAGGTCAGCCTTTGTCTACAGACCAAGTTCTAGGACAGTCTCCAAAAGCTACATCCTGTTTCAAAAAAAAACAGAGAGAGAGAAAGAGAGAGAGCGAGAGAGAGCATGTAGATAGAGTTCTTTCCTTAAGATATGTAGCTAAAATTATCCAAGATAATTCACCCGAGTTTGTGTTTTAGCAATCATCCATTATGAATTAGTTGAATGTTTAACACTAATCATAGAGAGCATACAAACTGTAGGAGGGAGAGAAGATCTGACACAGCTTCTTGCCTGCTTATGATCCAGGTCAGTTTTACTCAAAAACATTGGAGCCAGTCCTTTGAACTGTTAATATTAGCAAAGACAGCATCCCAGCCAACTCCCTCATTTTGGTCATTGTAAATGCCTAACATCTGTCAGGAACTATTAGCAAACAGGACCTATTCTAGAAGTGAGGTGATATCTACTACCTTTTCTACAGTTGAGAAGTGTGCAGAAGCTCAAACATAAATGAGTTAGAGGATATCATTTATGACTACTTCAAGGCAGGCATGACTGGTCATTTGGACTAAAGCCTTCTTCTTTATTCAGAAATTGAAGGAATAGAAATGCTTTCTTCCTCTTCCTGGCCTAACATAACGAATCATTTTTAGGAATCTCTATTCCCAGAGAGGTAAGTAGCATGTAAGGAACAGATGCTCCATTATATGCACAGTTCTAAACTTTCCCTTTTCTTACAGTTAGCAATAAATTCTGGATATATATGACTATATACTGATAGAGACATGATTTCAGATTTTGTTTCTGGTTTTTTTTAAGCTTCAGCCAATCTTGGCAAGATTTGTGTGATGGTAATTAGAGGAAAAGGTTCAAATGTTGTGCTCACCATTAAGCCAATGATGATTTAGTGGAATGATTTGGATAAAATATTTAACTTTGTAATTGATGTATATAATAATCATCAAGGGCTGCTTTGGGTATCTTTTTTCTTTGTGTTTTTCAGGTCTGCACTGCAACAAAACACGTTTCATATCTACTTGTCTTTTGGAATTGTTTTAGTGCTTGGCTTTCTCTTTGTATAGATAAGACTTTTGTTTTAGGTACAGCAGAGTGTATAAAAATTCTGTGTGCTTTCTTCTTTCCATTCTTTTCCATGTTTTTCTTTTCTTTGCCCATGACAGTGTCCATGTCTTTGCCCTTTATCTCCTGTCACACCTCTCCTTGTCTGTCTTATAAGAGGTGATTAGGAAGAAATGAAAGCAAAGAGAAGAATGTCAGAGCCCGCTTAAGAAAACTGATTTGCATAACTCTTATCTGTCACCAGACTTTTCATTCATTTAGGGTGTCTTCCTTTTTTTCTGACACACAGGGGTTTCCAGATGAAATAGTGTGCTGCTTCATAGGGACCAATCATGCTTGCCTTTTCTCAGCTCCACTTTCAACCCACTTTATTAACATTGTGGAATCATACCATGGGAATCAAGAAATAATGAAAGGAAAGCCAGTGGTTAATCCTTTGCCTCCTATGGCAACTTGTGGGGTATTCTGGGTGATTAAATAGTACCATGAGTTGTTGCTTTTGCCGATCTTAAGAATTTACTCAAGGAGATGATAGCAAAAATTATCACGAGGAGACTATCACATGTCAGTACTAATACTCTGAGAACTCACCATGTCTGCAGTGCTTTTCAGTGTGTTTAAGGATATTGCTAGAGAATGCTCTCAATGCTATCTAATAGAAGCTAAACTAAGGCTCAGACTTTTAAAAAGCAACAATAAAGAAAATACAAAGGCAACTTATTGATTATCATAGAATTAGCCATGTATTAGCCAATCTGTTGCAGTTTAAAATAAAATAGTGGCACACTAGTCCAGAATATAGTATAATAAAGGTTTATTAACAGGGGGTGAACTCATAGAAAGGGTAGTGATCTGCAGTCCTCTGTGTGTGCTGGGAACTGGAACCGATGTTGACTATGACGCAGAGATAATGATTGCCTCAGAAGTGTTTCCTAGTTTTAAATCCTTCCTGCTCATTCAAGTTCACCCTTTGTTTAGTAGGAAGCTGTGTGTGTACTCGATCATTTTGCAAAGTGTGGAGCTCCACATAACTTCTACTTCTTTTGTTTGGCTCCTACCAGCAAGCTGTTGACAGTTGCTTTACTGTGGTGCCTGGAGGACTCTGTTCATATGCCTGCTATGATTTGTGTATAATGAGGAAAATGGGTTTGTGTTCTATGGAATGATGGATATTTGTATTCTTTCATTGTTTGCATTTCTTTTCAGGCTGACAATACATCAATAGCATTTTTGTGTTGCTCACAGTTTGTGAAGAACTGTTTTTCAGGAAACTTTGAGCTCTGGATAACAGAATCCATTTTACTTTGAAATCTGAAAATGTGCAACTCTTAGTGATTACAATAATCATCATTATATCTCATGAGGCAACAATGGTCTGTATTTAATTGTTATAAAATGCTAAGCTTGCAATGAAAGAAACACAACTAATTCCTTAGTATTGGAACATTGGCTAGTTTGCTCAAACAGTCTTTGGGTTCTCATTTTAATGACATTGAAAGTGTAAATTGGTGTCTTCCGGAGTCATCAGGGCTGTGACTAACAGTACACAATGGAACAGGAACAAGCTATGTCTCACAGTTTTACAACCCAGGAGCTGAATGCTCACACAGCATCCATGGGATCACGCCTTTGGCATTAAATAGTAAAAAGTTTACTGGGCAGAAATCACCACCATCTAGAACGCAAACACATGACAAGGATTCTTCTGATTATACAAACTCTTAAACTGTTACACGGAGAAGATGAGAATTGTTTTCCAGCAAGGGAGATATCCCATCAAGTCATAAATAATCTTGGTTTTGATAAGAGACACCTTTCAATGATATAATTTAAAATACAAACATTTAAAAATTCAAAACCATGCTGAGCTTATAAGCTATATAAAAACAAGTATCAGGTCATATGTAGCCCATGGACCACAGTTGTCTGTGAAAACAGAGCTCCCTGAAAAATGAGGTAAAATAACAATTTCCACAAGTCCAGTTCCAGATCCATAGCCAGAGAACTCTCTTTGTTCATGCAAATTATTACGAAAAATGAAAGCAAAAACTTATTGAGATTTCATCTCAACTCAGTCTTAGAAAAGCTAAGATGACAGGCAACAAAAGCTGGAAGGGTTGTGAAGAAATAGGAACCCTCATTTGCTCTTGATGAGAATGGAAATTGCTGCAGCCACTCTGGAAATTAGTATGGAGAATCCAAAACAAAGAGCCAAAGCAACGAAAACCCTAAAAGTAAATCCACCATATGACCTAGCCATACTACTTCTTGGCATATGCCCAAAGGACTGCCCTATTCACGACAGTCAGGAAACGGAGACAACCCATGAATGGATAATGAAAATGTGGCACATAGACACAATGGCACACTGAGCTCTAAAGAAAAGCGAAATCATGAAAGTTGAAGGAAGGTAAATGGGTAGCCCTAGAGAAGATTATACTGAGTGAGGTAACCCAGGCCCAGGAAGGCAAATGTGGCGTGTTCTCTCTCACAGGAAGTTCATAGCTTCAAATCTTCCCATGTAAGTTTACAACATGGAGCGAGCGCAGAAACAAGGAAAGTATAAAGGAGCCATTGGTGCGGGTGAGCTTGAGAGTGGAATAGCAAGGTACAAGCCATATGAACGGGGAAATGGGAGTAGGGAGGGGTCCAACTGTGAGGAGGGGAGTGAGGTCAGTATAAAAGAGGAGGGACCAGGAGTGAATAAGGTTGTTGATAGTGCCTCAAGGAATTACTGTAGTTTTATAAGTATGTACATATATCTTAAGGGACATTAATCTGTTTGAGCTGACAATGCTCCACATAAATACCATAGACTCACTAAAAACCCCAGTAGCATATGCAAAAAAAAATATCTCCTTTCAAACGGTTGTTAAGGGTAGTCCAAGTGACTATCCAAACACCGTAACCTATTGGTATACCCCTGGGTTGACTGTCAGAGACTGAAGGCAAGCCCCTGTTGTTGAACATACCATACTCTTAGAACACAGGACTCAGACGGTCGGAGCTGGATCTAACCTGAAAGCCCCCTTCGTATGGTCTAGCTTTCACACCAGAAAATACCACATAAGGTGTCACCAGTGAGAAGAAATTAATACTTCTACCCATCTGCACCACCCATGAACTATAGTCCTGGCCAGCATGGCTAGATATCTGTAAAGGTGAATAAGTAGCACTCACATGTTCAGGATAACCAAGCACTGATGATTGAACTGAAGGCCCACTCAAACCTGGAGTGAAATCATGCCTGGTACTAGAAACCCAGCCAAACTCCTGAGGCTAATAGTCTTGTACTTCAGGGGAAAAAATCCACTACCACTGTTTTGCTAGACCAGAATAATTCCTTACTGTTCTAAATCATATCCTCACTCACAGATAAATGTAGCTACCACCTCTAACCAAAACATCCTTTTACAGCACAGGGAAACCATCACAGGAATCCCCAACTAAACACAGTGAAGAACTCAATGAATTGTGGGAAGCCCAGCCCCAGGGGCTGCATATACATAACAGTTCTTGCATTGATGAATATAACAGAAGAGAGAGTGGAAAGATTCTAGGAGCCAGAACATCAGGAGCTCTGCTGTGACACAGTCTTTCCTAGAAATGGCTGTATGAACAAGCC
>PVIU01026432.1:0-21997 GCA_004026605.1 Ondatra zibethicus | reverse complement strand
CTCAAGAAACTAGACATTAAAATTCTAAATACCCCAATTAAAAAATGGGGTAATGATCTGAACAGAGAATTCTCAACAGAAGAAGTTCAAATGGCCAAAAGATACTTAAGGTCATGTTCAACTTCCTTAGCGATCAGGGAAATGCAAATCAAAACAACTTTGAGATACCATCTTACACCTGTCAGAATGGCTAAAATCATAACACCGATTGCCTATGCTGGAGAGGATGTGGAGTAAGGGGTACACTCATCCATTGCTGGTGGGAATGCAAACTTGTGCAACCTCTTTGGAAGTCAGTGTGGTGGTTTCTCAGGAAATTGGGAAACAACCTACCTCGGGATCCAGCAATACCACACTCTTGGGAATATACCCAAGAGATGCCCAATCATACTACAAAAGCATTTGTGCAACTATGTTCATAGCAGCATTATTTGTAATAGCCTGAACCTGGAAATTTCCTCTGATTTTTTAACTGTATCAGTCTTGGGTGACTTTATGGCCATAGGTGTGAATTCACCCCTTTTAAGTGCCATGATAGAAAGTGCACTATTGCATCATTGGAGAGTTCTCTCACTGGTCAGGTCATTTTTTTTGTTTGTTCATAAAATTTTTACTTGGCTAGGACTATGTATTGCTTTTCTTCTTTGGCAACTTGCCTAAGTCTTTCAGATACTATGAATGCTAGTCCTCATGGAGGAGGCTTTGAGATATTTTCCAGCTGGATTCCTCCAAATCCTGTGTGAAGTGCATGGTATCTCCAGTGAGAGGGTCTTAACTTCAAGATTTTGGGCATCAGCAACAGTTTATAATTTTGGGGGGGGGAGTCCTTTGGGCCTCCCTGACCAACACAATGGAATTCTATTCATCTGTAAAGAGAAATGAGATCATGAAGTTTGTAGGTAAATTTGTGGAAGTAGAAACTGCTATAGTGGGTATATGTAAGCAGAGACTGTGCCTTTATTTCCTGGCTGCCCAGACCCAAATAATCACATAAAAACTTGATTAATTACAACAATGTTTGGCCATGGCTCAAGCATATTCCTAGCTAGCTCTTACATCTTAAGTTTACCCATTTCTATTAATCTGTGTATCACCACAAGGCTTTGGCTTACTAGTAAGGTTCTGGCATCCTTCTCCTTTGGCAGCTACATGGTGTCTCTCTGAGTCTACCTTCTTTCCTCTTCAATCTCTGTTTGGATTTCCCACCTGACTTTATTGTGCCCTACCAGAGTCCAAGGCAGATTCTTTATTAGCCAATGGTAATAAAACATATTCACAGCATACAGAGGGGAATCCCACATCAGGTAAAATAATCCATATCCAGAAACACAAATACTGCATGTTTTCTCCAATTTGTGAATTCTGTCAGTATATAACCTGGAGTACCCACAGAAATCTGAAAGGAAAGAGGGCCTGTGGTTGAGGGAGAACTCCAGAGTGGAGGCTAGTAGGACACACATGCTATAAAGGGGAATAGGAAAGAAGGGAGTGACTTAAATTAGGGATGGGGAGGAGGGAAAAACAGAGGGAGAAAAGAGATAGAAACATAATGTTAAGGCTCTTTGGAAAAGTCATAGGTAAGCATAATTTTATTTCTTTAAATCTATTCACACATAAATACATGTACATGTATACATATATAGTTTAAATAAATTCTGCCACTAGTCATAATAACGTTCCCCCAAAGTGTTAATAGACTATCTAAAAAACACCTCAGAAACTTTAAATTAAGGAAGTGTCAAGTGTCCTGGTCTTGTTTTGATTCTAATGGGAAAGATTAGAGTTTATCACCTGTGTCACCAACACTAGAGTGATGAGCTACTGTTTTTATGAGATTCACTTTATTAAATCTAGGAAAAGACATTTTCCCTGATGTTGCTGGCCATTTTTTTTTAAAGAAAAGAATTGCACGTATTTACATGTAGAGAATTTCCCAGATATATATTTTGTTTTCAGATGAATAGAGCCCACTTTACTGAACTCCCTATAAATATAGTATATATTTATGGAACTCCCTATAAATATAATATATATTATAAATAAATATAATCATTTGAGATTAGGATGCTTATGATGAAAATGGTCCTTCATCAGCACCTTTGCATGCAGCACCAGCAAAAGGACTCATCTCAAACTGTTGATGACTTAGGTTCCAGCAAAGGCTACAGATCTGCATTTCTTACTTTTCCACGTATGTGTGTGTGTGAGAGAGAGAGAAGGGAGAGGGATGTATAGTGACAGAGACAGACAAAAAAAAACAGAGAGAGACAGAGATGAGAGGAAGAGAGGCAGAGAAACAGAAAATGAGAGGAGGGAGGGAAACAGAGACAGAGATACACACACACACACACACACACACACACACAGAGAGAGAGAGAGAGAGAGAGAGAGAGAGAGAGAGAGAGAGAGAGAAAGAGATTATTTGTTCTCTCCTATAGACAAGGCAGGAAAATAATACATGTTTCTTTCCCCTTAGTTCTGGGAGAAGGAAAATAGCTTACTAAATTCAGTTTTACTTTGTCTCTAGATATTGTGTTTAGTTCAAGAGCCAGCATTTTTATTAGAATGTATACTTGAAAGACCATCCTCTGCAGTTTACTCTCAAAATGAAATGACATGTGAGTGCACAGAAGACAAATATACCAAATTTCATCTCCAGTGTAAATATAATGCTATTCATGTTTTCTGTGAAAGTAGAAAGAGTTGTGTATACAGCTAGTATAAAATAACTTTTACAATTTATTTTATTTTCTCTTTTTAAACTTTACTTTTACTTATTTTTTATCCAATAGGTTTTGATCATGATTTTCCCTCTGCAATCACTATTATTTTTTATTTCATACATGACTACCATGACTACTATATTTACATCATTTTCATCCCCCCATAGCTCCCAACTCCTCCCATGTCCCTCCATTCACCTCAAATTCATGACCTCTTTTTCTTTAGCTATTATTATTATTGTTGTACATTCACACACACACACAACTTACTGAATCCATGTAATATTGCTCTTATGTATATGTGCTTGGGGCTGACTACATGGTATTTGATAATGTCAGGGACCTTGTCCCTGGAGAAAATTGATTCTCCCTCTCTTAATAGCAATTATTGATTGTTTCTCTCCCATCGGGAGGTTGAACCTTGTCATACTTCCCCCATCCAAGTTAGCATGTCAGCTCATGATATCATTTTTATGTCTTTTTAAGGCAACCATATTGTTGAATTTCATGGGTGTAGCCTTGTCATATATAGAAGAAACTATGTCACAGAAGATATGTCTGACTCTTACAAGCTTTCCTTTCCTTCTGCAATTTTTCTGGAGCCTTAGGTGTAGGGGTTGTTTGTGTTGTAGATGTGTCGTTTGGTGCTGGGCACCCCACAATCACTTATTCTCTGCATTTTTACATGTTCCATATCTCTGTAATAATCCCCTTCTGTCACAAAAAAGATGTTTCTCTGGTGAGGAGCAAGAAGTACATTTATCTGTTGTATATGGGTAAGTGTTTAGAGTACAGTTAGAATATATTGGCCTAGGAAAATGGCAATAGCAGGAGCTCCTCCAAGATTTATGGCTTTACTATTCTTGGGTAGCTGGCTAGATTTACAGAACCAGGAATGAATTTCCTTCTGTCAAGCAGGGTTTAAATCCAATTCAGCAGCTTTTGGTTATCCACAAAATAAATGTACAAGGATTTCACCATTAGGAATAGCTTACTGACCTCATCATCATTCCTGTACTTTATAGGTGTTATAGGTGGTTGGGAATATTAAGTTGCTTCCCTTTTCCCCTTTGCAATTTACATAGTACCTTTGGATACTATGAGAGCTAGCCTTCAGGAAGGAGGCTTCCAGTCAATTCCAGCTTGACTCTTTATATGTCTGAAGTATGGGGTGTCTTCCACAATAGGTTCTTATTTTCAAGTTCTGGCAGGCAGTAGAAATACCTTCCATTGTTTTGGGAGTCTCTTGGACTCTCCTGAGCAGCAACTGGGAGGTATGTTTCTTATGCCTGGTACTGTTTTTTTTTTTAAGATAAGGAATGTGTATTGGGAGGAGCATTATCACCCAGTGGGGTATAATTCTAATTAAACTGTGTGTGTGTGTGTGTGTGTGTGTGTGTGTGTGTGTGTGTCTGTGTTTTCCTGTGTGCTCCAACTGGTAAAGGGCAGGACCAGCCCTCTCACTCTCATGACCCCGGGGGCCAGCTCTCCAGGCAAGGGGCTAGGGGTAGAGGGCATCTTTCCTTCCCTCATTCTGCCACATGGCAGATGTAGGTGTACAGGGTCAGTGCTCCTGCACTCACTATCTCCAGGCTGGCTTTCCTATGCCAGTTCTCCTCCTTTCATGACCTCAGGGCCAGATCTTCCACCTGCCACAGGCAGGGATGGATGAAGGATGGGGGAAGCCTTCTCTCCCTTGCCTACTCCATCATATGGCAGATGAGGGGTCGGACCAGATCTCCCATGCGTGTTCATGGGAGTGGATAACCTCTGCTCCCTGTCAACAGGTTCAGCACTATTGTGCCGCCTGGGTGAGGTACAGGACCCTCTATCCTAAGTGTTACAGTTGGTAAGGGGGAGACCAGTTCTCCCTAGTGGTACAGACAGTGAGTGATGTGGCCAACTGTGTTCAGCCCTATCCTCACTGCTTTCAGTAGTATCAGGAGTCATGGATCTCAACACAGACCACTTCTGTATCAAGGCCCTGGACCCAGACATGGCCCCTGGCAGTAGTCTAGACCCAGACAACCCCATAGCCCTGGGTGGCAGCACAGGCCACCCACATCTATATGGCTCAGCCCTTGGACTCCAACATGGCCCTAGGTGGCGGCCCAGGCTCCTGACATCCCTGTGGCTCCTGGTGGCAACACAGCCATGAACATCCACAGAAATCCCAGCTGTGGTTGAATTGTGGACCCAGACATAGTCCTCAGCAGCAGCCTGGGTCTGGATGTCACCATGGCCTTGGAAGGCAGCAAAGGTCATCCAGACCAGCTTGAACCCAGTGGCAACGTGGCCCTTGAACACCCACCTGGCCCCAAATGGTGTCCCAGACTCCGGGCATTTGCACAGCCTTCAATGACAACAGGAACTTTAGATATCACTGAGACTCGGACTGTGGCAGGGCCACAGACTCAGGCACAGTCCCAGTTATAGCCCAGGCCTGGACAATGCCATGGCTCTAGGTGGTAGTACATGCCCCTCAGATCTGTATGGGTCTGGCAACAGCATAACCCTTGGACATGAATATAGCCACAGTTGGCTGTCTAGATCCTGGGCATCCGTGTGGCCTTTACTGGCAACATGGGCCACAGACTCAGACTGTGGTAGGACCACAGACACAGATATGGTCCATGGCATTGCCCAGGCCTGGATGTCATCATGGTCCTAGTTGGCACTGCAGATGGCCCAGATTAGCATGGCCCCAGTGGTGGTGTTGCTCTCAGATTCCAACATATCTCCCAGGTGGCAGCCTAGATTCTGGGCC
This sequence comes from Ondatra zibethicus, assembly GCA_004026605.1. NCBI lineage: Eukaryota > Metazoa > Chordata > Mammalia > Rodentia > Cricetidae > Ondatra > Ondatra zibethicus. The sequence continues at coordinate 16,507 of PVIU01026432.1, read as the reverse complement.
TCTGCTTGATCTTTGATGGTAACAGGAGCCCCAGATATCAACACCAAATCTCTCTGTGGTAGTGCCATGGACCCAGACAAGGCCCTCAGCCAAAGTTCAGGTCCAGACAACACCATAGTCCTGGGTGGCAGCGCAGACCACCTAGGTCTGTTTGGCCCTGGTGGCAGCTTGACTCTAGAAGACCAACATGGTTTCAGGTGTTGGCCCAGAGTGCAAGCCTCCACACAGCCCTCAGCAGGGCCCTGGATTCAGACATGGCCCTGGATTGTAGTCTGGGCATGGATATCGCCATGGCCCTGGGTGGTATCCCAGGCCACTTAGATCGGCATGACTCCTTTGGGGGCACATCCCTTGGACATTGAATTGGTCTCAGGTAGTGGCCCAAACTCTGGGAATTCAAAAGGTCCTCTAGTGGCAACAGGAGTCACAGACATCAATAAAGACGCCCAAAGCTGTGTCAGGGCCACGGACCAAGACATGGTTATTAGGAGCAGCCTAGACCTGGACATCACCATGACCTCTGGTGGCAAGTATGCCACTTAGGTCAGTCTGTTCCTCACATCCCTCACCTCTTCAGATATGTCTGTCTCTCCAATACATGAACTGTTCTCTCTCCCTCTTTTTCTCTCTCTCTCCCTCTCTCCCCTCCTTCTCCCTCCCTCTCCCCCTCTCTCCCATTTTCGTACCCTGTACTCACTCACCATAATGGTGCCCAACCTCCAGGCACCTGAGGCCTGGGGAGGAGCTATGGTAGTCTTCCATGCATCCAGCTTGGGCCTAGAAGCACTGAGAAGCATGTGGTTAATTTTGCCCTCCCCAGTCCAAGAGCCCTAGGGTGAGGTTGGAGGGAGCTGTAGCTATAACAGAAGAAGCGGGCTGCTTGTCATCCCAGCTGCCCGGCTAGCTTATACCCGAAATAATCACACAGAAACTGTATTAATTTAAACACTGCCTGGCCCATTAGCTCTAGTTTCTTATTGGCTAATTCTTACATCTTAATTTAACCCATTTCTATTAATCTGTATATCACTACGAGGTTGTGGCTTACCAGGAAAAATTATAACCAGCGTCCATCTCAGGCTGAAGATCCATGGTGTCTCTTACTCTGCCCTTCTTTCTAGCATTCAGTTCTGTCTTCTCCACCTACCTAAGTTCTGCCCTATCAGGCCAAGCAGTTTTTTTATTGATTAACCAATGAAAGCAACACGTAAACAGAAGGACCTCCTACACCATGTAGCTCTCCTCTACATACACCCCTGGGTCTAGAGCTTCTGTGGTTGATCCTGCCCTTCCTGTGTATGTATTTTAAAGTAAGATTATAAAATATATGTTTTCTTATGCTTAATTTCAAACATCCTTAGTGTTGTTGATTTTTCTTTTCTCCATTTCCCTTCATATTGCCTTTCTCCCTTCTCCCTCATTCATGTTCTCTCCACTTTCCCATTTCTTCCTTTATAGCACCTGCACCCCACTATCCCCTTCTCTGGAGCTCCTTATGGTGCACCTTCCACCATGGCCCCTCTCTACTGTCTTGGCTTCTGCAGTTACTCAGGCTTATATATACAAATATAAAGATCCAGAGCTAGGACATTCAAATAAGGGGGAGCAGTGCATGCAGCATGTGATGTTTTTCTTTCTGTATCTGTTTGAGTTTCCTTGGTAAAATGAATTCTAGTTCTACCCATTTACCTAAATTTTCATTTTTTTATTTACAGTCAAATAGAATTCAGTTGTATATATGTGCAGTATTTCCATTATCCTTTCACCAATTGAATGAGGTTTATGCTGTTTCCATTTTCAGCTCTTGTGAATAGAGTGGCACCAAATGTGGCCAAGGGTACATCTGTGGAGTAGGGTATCTAGCCCTGTGAGCATTTGCTTAATAGTGGTTTGGTGCGAGAGAACAATTCTATATCTGTCAATTATGTTTTAAATAAATGCTGATTGGTTGGTAGCCAGGCAGGAAGTATAGGCAGGAAAACCAGACAGGAAGTAGAGGTGGCGCAATAAGAATAGGAGAATTCTGGGAAGCAGGAAGCTCCCCCGCACTCCTGCCCAGACCACCGAAGAAGCAGGATGTGACCTGCCCTGCTGAGAAAGGAACTGATACATGTGGCTAACATAGATAAGAATAATGGGCTATATAAGTTATAAGAGCTAATACAAAGCCTGAGCTAATGGGCCAATCAGTTTATAACCTAATGTAGACTCTCTGTGTGATTTTCTTTGGGACTTGCTGGCTGTGGGAACTGGGCAGGATGGAAACCCCAACTAGCAGATCCCTCATGCTACAGTGGTTGGTTTAACTAGGTCTCATGATAAATCTACTTTTAGCTTTTTTCGGTTTTTTTTTTTTTTAGACTTCTCCACACTGATTTCTAGAGTGGCTGTACCAGTTTGCTATCTTAATTACTAGTGAATTAAATGCTCCCCCCTTTACCTGGATCATCATCACCTTTTTTTTTGTCAGCTGTTTTCTTGATCTTAGGCATTTTGACTGGGGTAAGATGTAATCTCAAAGTAGCTTTACTTATATTTCTTTAATTGCTAAGGATGTTAAACACTTTTAAAGGTATTTCTTAGCAATTTTATTTACTCATTTTGAGAACTCCCTCTCTTCAGATGTTGTCTTAGTTAGGATTTCTATTGTTGTGAAGAGACACCATGACATGGCAACTCTTGTATAGGAAAACATTTAATGGGGTGGCTTACAGTTCCAGAGATTTAGTTTATTATCATTATGGCAGGATCTGGTGGTATGTGGGATCTGGTGGTATGTGGGATCTGGTGGTGTGCAGGCAGACAGGGTACTAGAGAAGGAGCTCAGAGTTCTACAGGAGGTGAACTGTCTCACTGGGTGTGGCTTTAGCATATATTAGACCGCAAAGCCTGCCTCTACAGTGACATACTTACTCCAATGAGACCACATCTACTCCAACAAGGTCACACCTCCTAATAGTGTGACTTCATTTGGGGGCCATTTTTTCAAACCCCCACAGATGCATATCTATTTTTAGTTTGTCCTTTTATTATTTGATTATTTATTTGTTAAGTTGTCTGTGTGTTCTAGATATTTGTCCTCTACTAAATATTTAGCTGGCAAAGATTCTCAGCTACTCTTTGGATGTCCTCTTCAATTTCTTTGATGGACAGAAGCTTATTAGCTTTATGAAGTCCTACTTGTCATCAGTTTTTGACCTAATTTCTTCAGGGAAGAAACCCTTATTTAGAAAGTCCTTTAGAATGCATATCTTACAGGATATTGTCTATGCTTTCTTGTAGATATTTCAGTGTTTCATATTAAATTATTTGAGCCATTTATATGGATTTTATGCAAGATGATAGATATGGCTTAATTTTGTTCTACGTGCTAGCATCTATTTTTCCCACCAACATCATCAAGTATTAGATGGCTTTAATGATGTGAACTCATGTTTGAGTCTTCTATTTTTGAAAGACAACTTTTAAATTTTAGTATTCTTACATAATGGACTCTTTCAAATATGTATGCATGGTAATTGTACAGCATAGTAACAGTACAAAGTAATGGAATCTACATTCCAGAAAACATGGAGATAAGCCAATGTAATCTTGGTTATAACACAGAGAAAAACATACAAACAGAGATATGATGATAGTGGACCACTTAAGTACAAGTTTATAAAAGAAAATGCATAGATGTTACAAAATTATATGTATTCTTAATATACAGATTTTAAAATCAAAGATTTTATGAAATCAAAACATATCTACAGTAACAACATTGCTCCATTTGCTGAAATGAATTGTTATTGTATATATCAAAGACAGGAAAAGAAAAGGAATAACAGTACTCTGTAGATAAAGTTAATGGGGAAAGGCCCCAAAGATCTGCCAGACACAGTTGAAATTCAAAGAGATGTGAAACTACATTCCAAGAACCATAAAGAGAGATCTTGGGAAGGAAAAATATTAGAGGAGAGAGAACTATGTGAGCTGGCTGTCAGAAACCTAAGAAGTGATTAGCAAAGGCTGATCTTGTCAGAGACATGTGTGTGTCTGGGAAGTTAAGGTTAGGGTTCTGTTCAAATGAGGCACCAGGTCTTTGAGAACGTGGATCCAGTAGAAGGAAATGAATAAAAAATCCTGGGGAAAATTCCAAGTTCCAGTGAAAAGACGTAATCCATTCCTTAGATTGGAAGTGCAGGAAGGAATGGCTTTCATTTGAATGCAGGCTCAGAGGGTGGCAGTGACATTCCAAAGAAAACAGAGACCCAAAGTCTTGGGAAGGCAAGACTGACAAGGGGGCCCCAAAAGACTTGTAAGTGACCTATAAAGGGACAAGGATGATGACCTAAGCAACTTCTCCCAGAGGAAGTACAGTTTACTGGCTGTCAGTGAGCTTCAGGCCCTCATAGGTTATCTGAAAGGCCGAGTTCTGCTTCTGAGCGGAGAAAGGTCACTAGCATGTTGCTGTTGTTGAACTGTCTGTGAGGATTTGAAGCCCAGTTTCCCAGAGACTTAGAAGTAAACATCTTTTTGTCTTTCTTCTTCTTAAGACAAAATGCCGCCTGCCTGCGTGAAGAGCACTTTTGTCAGAGTTGGGGCAGGCAGCACAAGTGAGGGAAAGCCGATTGGCAACTGCAGTATCTCTGTTAGGGCTCCTGTGCCCTATGGCATCAACAGTGAACAAACAAAGCAAGAGCCAGGGGTCAGATGCAAATGGTGATGCAGGAGACTGACGCAGCATCAATCTCTCTGTGGAATGCTGGAGTGATCTATTAGATACCTTTATTTCTGAGAGCCATCTGGTTCCCATTAAGCATACTTTGTACATCGACAGTGTGGACAATGAGTTCTTAACACCATCAACAAAGATATCTGCTGACCTCAAAGAGCCTTTGCCAGGAAACCCATTCTTTATCCCACAGGCTAAGGAAAGGCATTCACAGAATTCAAGAGCGTCTGAAAAAGTCAAAACACAGTAGTTTTTAGACTTCAGGCTTTCAAAGTTATAATCTGCAAAGTAAAATCATAATGTATTTAAACAAAGTATGTTAGCACAAGAATTTCCCAAATGTTAAGTGCATAACATAGTACAACGATGGTTAATAATTGATTTTCTGGCCTGCTATGTCATTTTCTCCCTAACCAAATGTATTAGAGCCCAGTGACATTATGTGTATGTCTTAGGCTGTTTAATCTGATATTATTTTCAAAGACTGGAATAAGTCCTACCTGGTGCACCACTGAAAAATGTGCCACGTTCTCCAGTCTAACATTAATTAGGAATGTGTTTCTTTACCTGCCATAAGGGATATTATGCCTACTATAATTTCAGTGACTTATGATGCAAGTTAGTGGTAGTCTTTCATTAATGAGGAATGAATCCAAGGTCTCCAACATGCTAGGCAAGCGTTCTACCCCTGGATACATACAGCCTCATGACTCATTTTTAAAAGGCCACAGAAAAAAGCCTTGAGGCAAAGGATGCTTGCTTATAGAAGTTCAGAAACATCTGATTCATGAAAGCAGACACTCAAAGGCTGCCTAGCATAGCAACCCTCTCACCTTAAGTCACAGAAACAAGCAAGGAAAATCTCTGAGGGTGACTCAGCCTCTTCAGGCTGCTCTTAGCAAGAGCTGGCAGACTCTCTCTCCCTCCCACACAGCAGAAATAAGCAAGGACCTGCATCCTAAAACTAATACGTCAGTCACCAAACACGATTCACACAGACACAGTGACATCACTGACTCTCTGTTGGTCTCTAATTGATTCATAATTTAAAACATTGTTCCTCTAAATAGAGCTGATTCATTTCTCAGGAAACAGCTGCATTGAGAGCTCACGTGAACATAAACGTGCTGTTTTTATCCTACTTTAGAGCATGTAAGCATAACTTGGAGGATCTATGCTATTCTTTCTCAGGGACAGGTCCATCATAGAACAGTCAGTCATTCACGTCATATCAAGTCAAGACATGAGGTACCACATACAGGAATAAACTAGCTGTATTTATGTTATGAGATTTTTAAAAAAATTTTTCATCTTTAAAAAGAAAACAAACTATCTTTTTTCATTTTACATACAAATCCCAGTTCCCACTCCATCCCTCCTCCCATGCTCTCCACCTTCCACCCCCTATCCCACCCCCATCCACTCCTCAGAGAGGATAAGGCACATTGCTTTGAGGAATAACCACGTATTACTATATCTAGGCTGAGCAAGGTATCCATCCAAAGATAATAGGTTCCCAAAAGGCCAGTACAAGCAGTAGGGATAAATCCTCATGCGACCGCCAGTGGCCTCTCAGTCTGCCCCAGCCATACAATTGGCACCCGCATTCAGAGGGCCTAGTTTGATCCTATGCTGGTTCTTTGACTGTCCGGCTGGATTTGGTGAGATACCATTAGCTCAGGTAAACAGTTTCAGTGGGTAAACCCATCATGGTCTTGACCTCTTTGCTCATATTCTCATTCTTCCCACTCTTCAACTGGACCTTGGGAGCTCAGCCCAGTGCTCTGTGGTGGATCTCTGCCTCTGTTTCTATCAGTTGCTGGATGAAGGTTCTATGGTGATATTTAAGATAGTTGTCAATCTGACTATAGGGCAAGGCCATTTCAGACACCCTCCTCACTATTGCTTAGGGTCTTAGCTGGGATCATCCTTGTGGATTCCTGGGAATTTCTCTAGTGCCAGGTTTCTTGCTAGCCCCCAAATAGCTCCCTCAATCAAGATATACCTTTCCTTAGTCCATGTCTCTGTCCTTCCCCACCTTGACGTTCAAGTACATTGTGCCTTTATTTTCATTCAGTTCTAGGAAGTCTTTACTTTCATTCTTTATTTCTTCCTTCCTTTACCCAAGGGTGGTTCTATTGAGCACTGTTCAATTTTCATGAGTTTGTAGGCTTTCTGCAATTAGTGTTGCTGTTAAATTCTAACTTTAAACCCTGTTGATCCTATAAGATACAGGGTTTTTATCTATTTTTTTGTATCTGTTGAGATTTGCTTTGTTACCGAGTTTGTGATCAATTTTCAAGAAGGTTCCATGAAGTGCTGAGAAGAAGGTATATTCTTTTGTGTTTGGGTGGAATGTTCTATAGATGTCTGTTAAGTCCATTTGAGTCACGGCATCTGTTCTCTTATTTCTCTGTTAAGTTTCTGTCTGGTTGACCTGCCTTTGGGAGAGTGGGGTGTTGAAGTCTCCTACTATTACTGTGTGGGGTTTGATGTACAATTTCAGCTTTTGTAATGTTTCTTTTATATATGTGCGTGCTCTTGTATTTGGGGCATAGATATTCAGAACTGAGACTTCATCTTGATTTTAGTTTGAAGTCTATTTTGTTAGATATTAGGATAGCTATACCCTCTTGTTTCTTAGGTCCATTTGATTTGAAAATCTTTTCCCAACCCTTTTCTCTGAGGTAGTGTCTGTCTTTGAGGTTAAGGTGTGTTGCTTTTATACGGCAAAAGGATGGATCTTGCTTTTGTATCTATTCTCTTAGCCTGTGTCTTCTTATAGGTGAATTTAGTCCATCGATATTAAGAGATATTAATGACCAGTGATTGTTAATTCCTATTATTTTTCGGTGGTAGTGTTAGTGTGTTTTCCTTCTTTGGGGTTTGTTGGTGTGAGGTTATCTGTTGCCTGTTTTTTTAATGTATGCAATTAGCTTTCCTGGGTTAGAGTTTTCCTTCTAGTACTTTCTATAGGGCTGGATTTGTGGATATGTATTGTTTAAATCTGTTTTTGTTGTGGAATATCTTGTTTTCCCCATCAATGGTGATTGAAACTTTGCTGGGTATAGTAGTCTGGGCTTGTATCTGTGGTCTCTTAGTGTCTGCAGCACATCTGTCCAGGACCTTCCAACTTTCATGATTTCCCTTGAGAATTCGGGTGTAATTCTGACAGGCTTGCCTTTATATGTTACTTGGCCTTTTCCCTTTGCAGCTCTTTCTTTATTCTGATTTTCATTTTGATTATCATACTGTGAAGTGAAGTTTTGTTTTTTTTTTTGGTTCAGTCTGTTTGGTGTTCTCTAAGCTTCTTATAACTTCATAGGGATAGCCTTCTTTAGGTTGGGAAAGTTTTCTTCAATGACTTTGTTGAATATATTTTCTGTGCCTTTGAGCTGGAGTTCTCCTTCTTATATCCCTATTATTCTTAGGTTTGGTCTTTTCATGGTATCCCAGATTTCCTGGATATTTTGTGTTAAGAATTTGTTGAATTTAATATTTCTTTGACTTATGGATTTATTTCCTCTATACTGTCTTTAACACCTGGGTTCTCTCTTCCATCTCTTTTATTCTGTTGGTTATGCTTGCCTCTGTGGTTCCTATTCATTTACCCAGATTTTCCATTTCCAGGAATCCCTTGGTTTGTGTTTTCTTTATTGCCTCTATTTCAATCTTCAAGCCTTGAACATTTGATTCACCTGTTTGATTGTTTTGTCTTGGCTTTCTTTAAGAGACTTATTGATTTCTCCCATTTTTTGTTTGTATTTTCCTCCATTTCTTTAAGGGAGTTTTTCATTTCCTCTTTAAAGGTCTCCATTATCCTCATAAGGTTACATTTAAAATCATTTTCTTCTGCTTCTTCTGAGTTAGAATGATCAAGTTTTCCTTTTGTATGACCATTGGGTTTGATGTTACCATGTTGTTTTTTAGGTTGTTGAATGAATTCTTGCATCAACACCCACCAATCTAATTGGTGCCGACAATATCTTTGCCTCTTGGTCCAATCCTTGCAGTGGCTGTCTATGTCTTTGGGAACTGTTCTTGGTCGGCTCTGTACTGTCGCTCTCTGTGTCTCAGGGAGCCACTGCGGTCTCCCTTGGCCAGGTCTCTTGGTCCAATCTCTTGGTCTGTTCTCATGGTTCACTATCTTGGTCCACTCTGAGCAGTCACAGCCTGTGCTTCAGAGTTTCTCTCTTGGTCCTCTCTGTGTAGTTGCAGCTGGTACTTCAGAGTTCCTCTCAGGTTGTGGGGGGATAGGAGGATTTGGCAGAGGAGTGTTACTTGTATCTATATGGTCTGATCGATGGGGTGGGTTGTTGAGGCAGACTACCTGCAGGAAGCTTGCCTTCTGGTTGACTAGAGAAGCTGAGGCAGGTGGCAGAGGGTCCCGGGTTTTGCCCGAGTATGGAAGGCCTAGAGAGTGGGGTGCCCTCTGGGTAGGTGATCACTCAACTCTTGGTTCTCTCTGGGTAGTTGCAGCCTGTGTTTCAGAGTTCCTTTCTGGTGGCAGGTGATAGGAGGATTTGGGGGTTGGACTGGGACTTGTAGCTTACATAGTCCAGTCGATGGGGTGGGAGTGTTGGAGCAGCCTACCTGCAGCATGTTATGTAGTTGTTAAAAGACATGATTTTTCAGACACTATGTAATGGCATAAATTTTGGATTGTCCATAGGCTCTAATTTCCCTTCAGACTCATTCTTGGGAATTATTTGATTCCAACAGTTTCCCTGTGTGGTTGGGAAAGGATGCCACCATTGGTGAACTCCCAACTTTGCTCTGATAGTTGGTTAACAGAACTAACACCTAGACTCAAGGATGCCGGGATATATAAGAATGTATGGCATTCCCTTTATTATGAGCCTCAGTGACTCCCATGACAAGAGACTTCTGTTGTTTGCTACCAGTGGCCAACCAGAACTTCAACTCCTTCTGACTGACTTGTCAGGGGAAGTCCTGGCAGTCACCAATCAGACACCAGAGATAAGCTAGCTCTGCTCCCTGCTGAGCTGTGTTAATCCCAACATAAATCACTGCAGCAGTGGATGGACACATGGCCTTAGTCCCTGAGTCACAAAATGGAGAACTCCTCCCCATGATGTATTAATTTTATCCTTACAACATTAGCATGGAGGCAGCTTCCAAGGTCTCTCTTATGACTCACATAGCTCTATGGAAGTGAAGGCAGCAGCAGAGAAAGTATCAGAATCTGAACTGAAGGGGACTTGATGGCCCTCCAGGTAATACATAAAATGTGAAGTGAGGTGTTCTTGTAACAGCAGCCCCCAGGGTTGTAAGTCACATGGATAAGTTTGTTTTGGTGTGAGTGGGCTATCTCTGACCTCTCAGGACATTTTAGCCCAATGCCATGATGTCAGAAGAGAGAGTTGTAATAGTCTCCAGGTGCCAAGGAAGCAGCCAAATGCTGACTTCTGCCTTTCCCAGAACAAATGACACAGATAACTCAATAAATCAATGACAGAGTAACTTCAAGTCTCATTCTTCGAGTATTCCCTTTCCCTCAGACAATACCACAGTCTCCACAGCTCATAGATTGCGCACACACACATACACACACACACACACACACACACACACACACACACACACACACACACACATACACAGAGAGATAGCTCAGTGGTTCTTAACCTCCCCAATTCTGTGACCCTTTAATACAGTTACTCAGTTTGTGGTGACCCCCAACCATAAAATTATTTCATTGCTACTTCATAACTGTATTTTGTTACTGTCATGAATCTTAATGCAAATATCTGATATGCAGAATATCTGATATGTGACCTCCAAAGAGACTGAGACCCACAGGTTGAGATCTACTGTGATAGATGAAGATCTTTTGGGAACCAAATGTATGGCTTTGACCAGCAGCACAGACATGCATCACTGTCTACAGATATATTATTCAGTGTAACGTTAAGAGCCAATTCTCCCTGATTTAAAGAACAGAGACAATTGTCCTTGTTATTCATTTCATGACTATGATGGATAATTCCCGTTGTCAGCTTGATTGAATTAAAAATTGCTCCGGGCTCTAGTGAGTCATTGGTATGTCTGCAGAGTGTTCTGAGAGGTGTTTAAGTGAGGGAGAAGAGCAAGTTTGAGTGTGAATGGCACCAAGCAGGGGCTATAGTCCCAGTCTAATAATTAGGGAGAAAGAGGCTGGCCTCATGAAGCATGTGATCATCCTAAGAACTGGGAAGAGAAAGCAGGAGGATGAAGACTTCTGCAAGAGCCCCTGCTTGTCACATGGTGAGTTTGTTGCCAACCTGACTGACACGAGATACTTTATCACCTTTCCCACTTAAAAAACAACAGAGGAGCAAACAAGCCCTCTGTGAATGCTTGCTGCCTCACATCTGTGCCTCCATCAGTCATCGAGTTGAGGGGAGGACTGTTGTGAGCTTAAGACTAACCATGTGCACATAGTGAGTTGTAGAGCAGCCTAGGCTACAGATTGAAACCCTGCCTAATAACAAAAGAAAAGACATACAAAGAGAGAAAGGAATATAAGAAGGAGGAGGAGGAATAAAGCAGAAAAGGAAAAGCACCTTTCTCTGTGTCCACAATGTACCATGGACCAAGCAGCTGTTTCTGCTGTGACATCTCTGACACAATGTATGGAGTCCTTCTGTATGCTCAGCTAAAATGAATCTTTCCTCCTTCAGGCTTAGTTTTTATTTTTGAGAGTTTAATTTAATTATAACATTTCTCTCTTCCTTTCTTCCCTTCAAACCCTCCCATATACCCTTCCCCTTTCTGTAGCACAGAGGCCTGCTTGTTTGTCCCGGCTGCCCAGAACTGAAATAACTACACAGAAACTGTATTAATTAAGTCACTGCTTGGTCAGTTAGTTCTAACTTCTTATTGGCTAACTCTTACATCTTAATTTAACCCATTTCTATTAATCTGTGTATCATCATGAGGTTGTTTCCTACCAGCAAAGTTCCTGCACATCAATCAGTGGATCCATGGTGTTTCTTCAACTCTGCCTTCTTCCTCCCAGCATTCCATTTAGTTTTCCCAGCCTACCTAAGTTCTGCCCTATCAACAGGCCGAAAGCAGTTTCTTTATTCATAATGGTAATCACAGCATACAGAGGGAAATCCCACATCACCATTCTCCTTAAAATTCTCATCTTTTTTTCACTAATTGTTGAAGAGTTGGCTCAACTGTTAAGGCTCTCTCTGTTTGTTACATCTGTGAGCAAAGAAGCTAATAAGCATGAGATTCCACCATGTTTTCCTGGGATACAGAGGAAGGCCCAGCCTGGGCAGCAGCATCATGTCAAAGTCTAGAATAGTTGCCTGCCTCTGTCTGTGAAGACAAAACAAGGTGGGTAACCAGTGACATCCTGGCTCTTGGCCTCTTCTGAGTGTGAAATAGTGTTGCAGCTCTCTGGGTAGCCTTTCCCACCAGAGAACAATTTGTAAAAGCTATTGGGGATTAAGCATGTCTCTGATACCCAGGGGAGAATGGCAATAAGTGTTTCCCTCATCTGATCCGTCTCCTGGTCTCCTTTCCTGAGACACAAAAAAGTCAACATTGCCTCTATGCTAGCTATGGTTGGAGGACACAAAAGGACATCATGGGATTTAAAAATATCCTGTCAAAGACTGAAGGTAATCCCTGGTGCCAGGAGCCACATCTGAGCCACAGGAACATCAGAGCCTGTAATTATGAGCATTTAAATTGCCTGCTCATAATACATGCATATGTAACATTTGTCACAGGTGGCATGGGGAATGCAAATGTGCCCTTTGTACACCTCAGGTCCAAATAGGGAAATAACATATTAATGGCCACTGTACTTGTAAAGCAATAGCTTCAGTGGTAATAATTAATTATCATAAGTGGGACCATTCTATATTTTTCTTAATTCAATCATGAAAAATATAAAACCTGTACAATAATGTTGTTTGAGTCTTAAGAATCCCTGTTTGTAATGAGCTTGCTACTTCTGAAGTTCATACCAGGCAGAATCGAGGAACTCCAATTTCACTTATTTTTCATATATAACTAAATCAGGTTTTCATGTTTCTTAAGTATTCATTACCCCTTCATGACTTTTAAACTTTGACATGAAGTGTCTCATTATTTCCTTCAAATTATTATATAACCTTTTCATTTCTATTTTCTTCTGAAAAGTAAAACATATTGATAAATGTTAATTAAAGGTAGAACTTTCAAATTCGATTGAAATCACCCATGGACCTTCAGCCACTGTATATCCGAGTTTTCTATGTCACCGTATTATGTACATGAACAATCTAAGTATTTGGTGTGGTGGTTTGAATAAGAACGGACCATTTGGGCTTTTATATTTGAATGCCAACCCATCAGGGATTGCACTACTTGAAAATATTAGGAGGTCTGGCTGTGTTATGGGTGTGACCTTATTGGAGGAAGTGTGTCACTGTGGATGGGCTTTGAGGTTTCAAAGGCCCAAGCCAGTTGCAGTGTCTCTCTTCTTTTCTTGCTCTCTATGGATCCAGATGCAGGACTCTCATGCTACTTCTCCTGCCTTTATGCCACCATGTTCACCACCATGATGATAATGATGTAAACCTCAAATAACGTGAACTAGTTCCAATGAAATGTTTTCCTTTAGAAGAGGTCCTGTGCTCATGGTATCTTCACAGTGATAGAGCACTGACTAAGACATTTGGGAAGAGATGCAGAGTTTTTATGAAGCTTGATGAGATTCTGATTTTACCGTCATCTCATTTCTGACAGGAGATTGTTTACCACCTTTTATTTTCTCATTTTCTTTTCTGTACAGTTTACTTTCTCTTGTTACATAGCTTAAAAATAATTTTGTTAGGCATATTTTAAATTGTAGACATGAATGCATACATACCCTATCCTATCATATGTCACATTTTGATAAATTAATATAATCTATAATAATATACAAAGTTATAAATAAAAAATCATGTGATGCCAAGCATTGTTACACAACTGGATAGCAAGAAAAATATACCCATGGGACAGCAGGAGAGTTTCATTTTTAATTAAAATACTGGCTCGCTCTCTCCCTCCTTGTTCTCTCTCTTGCTCTCTTTCTCCATTTCTTTCTATTTTTTTTTGTATGTGTGTAGTAGGTTATGAAATTGGAAGAATACCATGAAGAGATAGTGCTCTTAAGGGAGTGGGGCAAAGGAATAGAAAGAAAGGCTAATGGACTACATGTGAGAGTGACATTAAAGCAGAACGGGGCATTATATTTGAAGGTGAAAGAAGCCTAGGGAGAGAGGAATAGGAGGAATGAGACAGGGCAGCAGATAAGGGGGGTGAGTCAGAAGAAAATACAATGATATAAATGTGTGAAAATGCCAAAAGGAGGAACATTACTTTGTAAGGTAACTTATAAATTTTAAAATATATTTAAAGAAACCAAGGCTGTCTAGCCTAGTTGGTCATGTCTAGGACAGGTAGGACTCTGTCTCAAAATGCATGTTGGATGACATCTGGGAATCAACACTAAAGAAGATTGTCCACTGGCTTCCATAAGCATGTGTATCTGAATACACACCCCCGACACAAACCCCACAAACACTCCCCCACACCCCCGCACACACATACCCATGCACAGGAATGTACAGACACACAAACTTGAGAAATTGAAAGTATGACTTTCCAAGCATTTTTACATTTCTTTAAAATATGGTCCACATTTACAGTAGTGTTCATAGACTTGAGTTTATTTTTATCATTTTTGTTTATAATCCATGTCATTGAAGGGAGTAATTTTAGTATGTAATCTTTGGAAATTTAAGAATTGTTGAGTGCATTTTTTTGCTTAAAATGAGCAAGTAAATGTTTTTATTATAATTAATACAGTGCATAATTATATAAGGCGATTGAGAAACATGTAAAACATGACACTGCGAAAGCTTCCCCCTTCAGAATAAGCCAAAGGCAGATGAGAAATAGCAGATGCAGGAGCATTTGAATCTTTCAATTGCTTTCTGCAGTCAGAAAATCTAAGCTTTGTTGTGAGAGATATACTCTTTCCACCAGAAAAGAGGACTATTCTTCACTGGGGAATCACAGCTGAGAGAATTCTGTCCAAACAGACCCCACTGAAATGAATCTTATCTTCCTTTGTCCAGCCCACAGACTTGTTACTTTTCCAGAATTGTCTCTCTCTATTCAAATATAAAAACATTTAGGTTTTTTTTTGGCACTTCCCTGACTCTTTGTTTTCTTAAGAAACTTTTGATAATGACTTTGGCATCGGATTTGTAAGACAACTGAGGGAGAATTTAGGGCTTTAAGCATTTTGTCTTCCTTAGTAGTACCCATTTTCATGGAAAAAAATTTTTAGAATATAATGTTAATATTAAAAAATTATTATAAACATTTTTAAAATTAGAAAATTCACTTAATATCTTTACATTCTCAAAAATGTATTCTTGTCTACCAGCAGAATTCAATGTCAAGAATCAAAGGCTAATTAGACACTCCCTGCACAGGTGCTGGATTATTTTAGGACACAGAAACAGGGGAAGTGGCCGAGTAACTGGTGACTCAGCTGCTTGCATCGCTTCTCATGAGTAGCCAGTGTCTCTCAAGTTCCATGGTTGGAGCAGGGGTGGGAAGGTGAGGAAAAGAATCAAAACCAGATTTGTCAGACAGAAACACACATACATACTTTCTGTGTGTGTGTGTGTGTGTGTGTGTGTGTGTGTGTGTGTCTATCTGTCTGTCTGTCTATCTCTCTGTGTATGTCTCTCTCTTAAAGTGATACATACCAAAAAGCTTGTTATAGATGCTTATAAATATTCTGGCAAACTGGTTTTACCTTTTGCCATTAGAGAGCATAACCTAGTTGTCATAGAAACCAGAGTATCAGAATAAAAATCAATCTTACATTAGCTTTCCACTGAAATTAAGAAGTACAAATTCAGCTTCAGAATCAATATAATGAATGATTGAATATTATAAGAGATCATATTATTGTTTCCCAAATCTTACCATTAGAATAAAATAAGAGGAGTTGTAAACAAAGGGATTAAATGAAAGAAAAGGCTGATTTACTATCCTTTTAGTCACTTCAAAACTGGTCTCAGTCAATCTCTGTTTAAGATAGTGGTAGAATCTGAAATAACTGCTTCTAATGATGAAGGAAATCTCAAAATCAATACATTTCAAAACTCGCCCTAACGCTTGCACAACCTTGCAAGGTAAGAACTCTCACAAGATTAACACATTCTTTCTATTGCATGTGGAATTCATTCTGTGGGTCAGAAATTTCCATCACAAGTCAGTATTCACATATGACTCATTGTAAATGAATAAGCTGGAAGACAAAAACTTAGAATTTGGACATTGAGATAGTTATGTGCTCTGTGTAATATGTGAAAATGAAATTTTGTCTTCTCTGATATCTTTGTTAACAATGGACCATTTGCTTGTAGGAATGCTCAGGAGTATAATGATGTCATATTTAGAGATATTCAGTAGCTGAGGAACAATAAAGAAGAGAAAGCTTAGTATTAGTCCTCCTGATATAGTATTTGTGTCTTCTAAATACCACAGGAATAATTCAAGAATCAATCATCAAAGGATTCTTTTTTTCCCACATTTAATTTTTATTATTGCATTATAAATAGTACCATTCAAAATTTCCACCTCCTCCGCTCCTCCCATTTCCCTCCCGCTTCCCCACTCCCCCTCCCCTTTTCCCCTCCAGTCCTAAGAGAGGGCAGGTTACCCTGCCCTGTGGGAAGCCCAAGGCCCTCTCGCCTCCATCCAGGCCTAGGAAGGTGT
>PVIU01026431.1:0-21997 GCA_004026605.1 Ondatra zibethicus | reverse complement strand
GAGGGATGGGGGTGGGCCTTGGACTTCCAACAGGGCAGGGCACCATGCCCTCTTTCAAGGAAGAAGGGGGAGGGAGGAGGGGTGGGGGGTAGTGGGAGGGGACCGGGAGAAGGGGAAGAAAGGAAAAAATTTTTTTTTATCTTTAATTATGTTCTTGAATGGAAAAAATAAAACAAAACAATGTATGGAAAAAAAAATTTTTTTCAGACAATAAAGAATAAGCTCCTGAAAAAAAAAAAAAAAAAAAGATAGTCATCAATCTGACTATAGGGCAAGGCCAGTTCAGGCACCCTCTCCTCTATTGCTTAGGGTCTTAGCTGGGGTCATCCTTGTGGATTCCTGGGTATTTCTCTAGTGTCAGGATTCTTGCTAGTTCCATAATGGCTCCCTTGATCAAAATGTCTCTTTCCTTGCTCTCATCTCTGTCCTTCCTCCATCTCTACTATCCCTTTCCTTCAAGTTCTCCTTCCCTTCCATTCTTACTGCTTCCTCCCCTTCTGTCCTCCCTTCTTCCCCCACCCTCATGCTCCCAATTTCCTCAGGGGATCTTACCTATTTCCCCTCCACAGGGGGATCTATGTATGTTTATCTTAAGGTTTACCTTGTTACTTAGCTTCTCTAGGATTGTGGAGTATAGGCTTATTATCTCTTGCTTTATAGAAAATATGTACTTATCAGTGGGTACACAACATGTTCATCTTTCTAGGTCTGGGTTACCTCACTCAGGATGTTTTTTTTTCCTAGTTCTATCTATTTGCATGCAAATTTCAAGATGTCATTTTTTTTTAACTGCTGAGCAGTACTCCATTGTGTACATATACCACATTTTCTTTATCCATTCTTCTGTTGAAGGGCATCTAGGTTGTTTCTAGGTTCTGGCTATTACAAATAATCCTGCTATGAACATAGTTGAAAAAAATGTCCTTGCAGTATGATGGTATTGAAAATCAGAAATGAAAAGGGGGACAAAACAACAGACACTGAGGAAATCCAAAGAATCATTAGGTCATACTACAAAAATCTATATTATACTTCATAAAGTTGGAAAATGTAAAAGAAATGGACAATTTTCTGCATAGGTACCACATACCAAATTAAATCAAGACCAGGTGAACAATTTAAATAGGCCTATAACTGCTAAAGAAATAGAAACAGGCATCAAAAGTCTTCCAAAAAAAAAAAAAAAACTCTAGGCCCAGATGGTTTTAGTGCAGAATTCTACCAGAACTTCAAAGAAGGAGTAATAGCTATACTCCTCAAAGTGTTCCACATAACAGAAACAGAAGGAACTTTGCCAAACTCTTTTTGTGAGGCTTCAGTTACCCTGATACCCAGACCACACAAAGACATTACTAAGAAAGAGAATTACAGACCAATCTCACTCATGAACATAGATGCAAAAATACTCAATAAAATACTGGTAAACCAAATCCAGGAGCACATCAAAAAAAAATCATCCACCATGACCAAGTCAGCTTCATCCCAGAGATGTGGTGGTGGTTCAACATACAAAAAAATCAATCAATGTAATCCACCATATAAACAAATTGAAAGAAAAAACATGATCATCTCATTAGATGCTGAAAAGTCTTCAACAAAATCTAACACCCCCTCATGATAAAGGTCTTGGGGAGATGATGAATACAGGGAGCATATCTAAACATAATAAAAGCAATATACAGCAAACTGGCAGCCAACATCAAATTAAATGAACAGAAATTCAAAGCAATTCCACTAAAGTCAGGAACAAGACAAGGCTGTCCCCTCTCTCCATATCTATTCAACATAGTTCTTGAGTTCTGGCTAGAGCAATAAAGCAACAAAAGGAGATCAAGAAGATTCAAATTGGAAAGGAAGAAGTCAAACTTTCACTATTTGCAGATGATATAATAGTGTACATAAGTGACCCCAAAACTCTTCCAGGGAACTCCTAAAGGTGATAAATACCTTCGGTAATGTGGAAGGATACAAGATCAACTCAAAAAAAAAAAATCAGTAGCGCTCCTATATACAAACGATAAAGAAGCTGAGAAAGAAATTAGAGAAACATCACCCTTAAAAACAGTCACAAGTAACACAAAATATCTTGGGGCAATAGTAACCAAATAAGTGAAAAACCTGTTTAACAAGAACTTTGAGTCTTTGAAGAAAGAAATTGAAGAATATAGAAGAAAATGGAAAGATCTCCTTGCTCTTGGATAGGTAGGATCAACATAATAAAAATGGCAATCTTATCAAAAGCAATCTATAGATTCAATGCAATCCCCACTAAAATCTCTATACTTTTAGACTAAAATGCATGTCCTTATTCCATATGAGGGCTTCTAGAGGAACAGAGCAGTGTGTGTGTGTGTGTGTGTGTGTGTGTGTGTGTGTGTGTGTGTGTGCGCGCGCGTGTGTGTTTGTGATGTATTAAACAAGCTTACACTGAAATGGTAACCACAGCTGTCTTACACCTGAGATGCCAAGATCCCAAGAGTTTCTCAATCCTTGAGCCTGGGTGTCTCAACATTTGGAGTGGTCCCACAATGACTTACAGTGGAAAGGTTCCTAACATAGCAGTTACTCAATCTACAAAGCTGGGTACCTCATCAATGCCAACTTTATACAGAAAGTCTGATGGTTTCTGGGGAAACTACTGGTCCTTATTCAGTGATAGAAGCCCGGAAATACTGGTCCAATATGGAGAAATCAGTATTCGCAGCAGCAAGAAGATCAATCAAGTTGAAATGTTGAGTAGTCTCAATGAACTTGATGTGTTGTTATTTTTTCCTGCTAGACTGATAGGCAGGGAACTAGACTCAATCCACAGTACTTCTCTGGGAGTAGAATACCATTGACAAAAATAATCACTATCTGCATGTAAATCCATTAGGAACTTAGAGGAGTAGTCATACACCAGCCAATTTTTAAACACCAACCATTTTAGAAAGAAAAGGACACTGATAATAATCTCAACATTTAGACTTAGATAATAGTAACTGTGGGCATAAGTGGATAGAAAAAATAAAGTGTAAAGATGAGCAATTACTTCTGTGTTCATATAGAACCTCAGTGGAGGACCCTCTACACTGATCTCTACAGTGGCTGTACCAGTTTACACTCCCACCAAAGGTGAATAAGTATTTCCCTTTTCTAATCCAGGCCATCATTTATTATCATTTGTATTTTGGGATCTTAGCCATTTTGAGTGGGGTGACATAAAATCTCAAAGTAGTTTTATTCTGCATTACCATGATAACTGAAGATAGAGAATATTTAAAATGACGTTTCTCAACCATTTGTAATTTGTCATTTGAGAACTGTCTGTTTAGTTCCATGCCCTACTCTTAGTTGGGTTCTTTATCTTCTTGATGTTTGGTCTCTTTTGGTTCTTTGTATAGTCTAGGTACTGATACTCTGTCAGATGTATGTCTGGTAAAGACTTTTTCCCATTTTGTAGGTTGCCTTTTCAATTGATTGATGGTGTCCTTTGATGTACAGAAGCTTTTTGGTTTCATGAGATCTCATTTTTCAGCTGTTTTGTCTTGATGCCTGTGTTATTGAGATCCTATTCAGAAAGTCCCTTCCTATGCCTATCAATTCAAGTGTATTTCCTAATCTTCTTCTATAAAATTCAGGTTATCATGTCTTACACTGAGATCCATGATCCATTTGAAATTGGGTTTTTGCTAATGCAGAAGCTCCCTTAAATGTAAGCATAGGCACATATAAAGAGAGGATAAATAGTGTTGCTCTATAATTGGAAAATTTTTCTACTAGACACCATATGCTAAGAATGGAAATCCTAATGTCAGGAATTTGGCTACATCTTTTGTAGATGTTGGCCATGGGAAAGTCCCATAGATCTCTAAGTATCACACACTCTAGCCAGCTCCTGGTTGCTCTCCAGAACTTGATGGTGAGATCCTCTTGTAGAAGACACACCACACACCTGAGCCATAGAATGAGGTGAAGTGAACTATTGAGCTGGAAGTTTCCTCCTTACTAGCTGTCTTTCAGAGTGCTGGGAGGAGAAAAGTAATCCCTAATCTTACCCTGTAAGCTACAATAACTGATGGCTGAGCAAGACATGCCTACTATTGCAACACTGCTATGACTATTTCAGGAATGGCCAACTCATTTCTGAATGTTTTTAAGACCTTCTCCACAAGACCAAACCCATACAAGTCATCGTAACTGGAGCCAAGATGCTGTATCTAGACATGTTATAAGTCCTAGGTGGTGGTGGTGGGGGCTTTCTACTATTATCTACTATTATTCTGTTTGCTGGTTAGGTTTTGTCAATGTGATAAATAAGGAATACAGGATAGGGAATCCTAGTAGAGGAATAGTTTCCATCAAATTGGCCTGTGGTGCATTTTCTTGATTGATGAATGATGCGGGATGATCCAGTCCACTCCAGTCAGTGCCACCCCTTGGCAGATGGTCCTGGCTTGTGTAAGAAGGCAATCTGAACAAGCCATGGAGAACAAACTCTCAATGAGCGTTCCTCCATGGTCTCTGCTTCATTTTTTGCTTCTAGGTTTGCCTTGGCTACCCTTGACGATGGACTATAATTTGTAAATCAGATGTACCTATCTCTCAAGATGATGTGCTGTAACTTACATTGTAGTGACTTACAGACAATAACATAACTGGAAGAGATAAGAGAAGTAGAGATACTAGGGAAGGAACTGACTTGCTATGGAACAGAGAGCAAGCTTTTGGAAAAATCTACAAAAAGTATCGTCTTATTTTAGCTCTACACATATTTAACTTTCTATCAAACTATCAAAGAAATTTTGCGGTTTTTTTAAAGATGTTGTAACAAAGAGCCACAGTGTGTCTGAGAGCAGAAGAGTTGGGATATCTTAGAGTTTTACAGGCTAGAGGTCCAAAACCAAGATGCTAGTAGGGCCATGTTTCCCCCAAAGCCTCTAGGTAGAGTCAGCTGCTTCTTCCTTGTACTGTAGGCACATTAGTGTGGCTGCTACTTCTGCTGCTACATATTCATGCCTACACATCTTCTATCTTATGGGCATGCTAGCTTGAGTCAAATTAAGGTCCAATACTACTTCAGTATGACATCATCTTAACTAATTAGATATGAAGTGACCCTATTTAGAGTGAAGGCCACGTTTGGAGGTACTGAGGAGCAAGCAATTCAACCTCTGTTTTCTTGGAGAAGACTACATACAGAATTTAGCTTATAACATGTGAATCAAAGCCCTTGAAGATCCAAGAATGACCAGTAAAGTGCATTCCTATGGGCTGCCTTAAGTTGCTGCCCCTGGCATTCATCCTGTTATCTTAATTGATAGAGAAGAGTTTCCCAACCAGAAACACAGGAAAGGATTGTTTGTTGGGTTGTTTCTCACTTTCTCCCCAAAGTAAGTTATCATCTCCAGGTCGAGAATGATAGCCCTTTTTCTGATATCTTCATTGTCTATTGTTCCCTGGCACACACACTGTGAGTCTGGCAGGTTTCACAGTCCTTGCTCACTGGCTGGGCAGAGGGGTCACACCAGCTAATGGAAGCGCAGTGCAGCTCTCTATAATTTGTTTAGCTAAACTGTATTAGTCATGCCGAAAGTTGTATTATCAGAGTCAAATACAGGAAGCTGAAGCAGACTTACTCTATTTTAAAAAATTAAAGCGTTTTTAAAAATAAACTTGGCTTATTGATTAGCTAATTTTCTAAACAAGAGGCTCATTCGCTTTAATCCTCAGCATTTCCGCCTATGGGTCATACTGTTCTAAATAAGATTAACACACACACACACACACACCCCTTGTGTTAGGTTTTGCTTTGAGATCACCTTTGCAAAAAAAAATACCACTTAATTTTTCAAAGAAATATGGTCCTGGGATTCTACAGAGCCTTGCTATGGGGGGGAGAGAGAGAGAGGAGAGAGAGAGAGAGGAGAGAGAGAGAGAGAGAGAGAAGGAGAGAGCACTGTATGATTCATTGCATGAGTAGAAAGTAAAAATATATGTTTATAAATATAATTTTTGCATATAGTCTCAGCAAAAATTTGGGAGCAACTATTCTGCCATTTCTGTAGTAATCACTCATTTGATTTGATTCTTGATCCATTCATCCTTTTTGAGGAGTGGGGCCTTAAGGGTTTCTTTTCTCCCCATAACTACTTGTGCTTGCTTGTCTATAACACATCTGGAAAGCACCATGACCTTTCTCAACAATTCAGTGACCGTTGCTGGGTGACTCACATTTTTGTCCTTTGAAACATATTAGTGAGTTAGGTTCCTTTATGTCAGAGGATTTTGATAGTAACACATGAAGTTTTATAGAGACTATTACTCATATGTCCAGGACATAGGTGATTTAAAGTCCTTCAAGTATGGTATCAGTTAATGATATGACTTGAAGGCTGTTTCTAAATATTGCTATTTGGTCATAGACTCCTTGTCATGCTGTTGACTGGTACTGTCTGTGGGGTCATGTGCAGAGTTCAGGTTCTAAGTTCCAACGGTCTGGGAGGAGCAAGCAGACAGTCTCTTCTTAGCTTACATATAAAAGTGAAATCGCTTACTCTTTGACCTGAATTAATCCCCTC
Organism: Ondatra zibethicus; assembly: GCA_004026605.1. Taxonomy (NCBI): domain Eukaryota; kingdom Metazoa; phylum Chordata; class Mammalia; order Rodentia; family Cricetidae; genus Ondatra; species Ondatra zibethicus. The sequence goes on along the minus strand of PVIU01026431.1, from coordinate 15,437 downwards.
CTACAAAAGGTCTTAAGAGACTTTTGAGTTGATTAGAATTTCTCATATTACAACAGCAGAGAGAAGCTCTAACTCAGATAAACCACCTCACAGGCAAATGCTTTCGGTTCACTGGATTCAGTATATGCTAAACAGGAAATAAAATAATCGAAAGGGTTATGTTCTCTCATCTAACATTTAACCAAAATCACTAAATTAGAAAAGCAATCACTTTATCATTGCTTCTGGAATTTATTTGGGATAAAGCAATTATTTAGTAGATTCTACGTTGCCAACCTAATTTAATGGCATTTACAAATGGATCAAATAGGGTAATATCACTTCCTTCTCATTCAGAAAAAAAGATAAAGGCTAACACCCCAAATAAATGTTTCAGGAATAGTTCTCGCATCATTCCATGTCCAGTATACATGGCCTTCCCCATCCCTGCAAAACCCGTACCACACTGGAAATACACCTCCTGCGAGATGTCTTCATGATAAATGAGCTAATGACTATGAAGCACTCATAGATCCTTGAGCAAGATGCCATCTAATTACAAAGTGTAGTCTCATTACTCACCAGAAGGTATTTGTCCCATTTTTTATTATCCCACCTATTTCCATTCTACCCTCTTCCTGGTGGTTAACATTGGAGAGAGAATGCAGATTCTAAAAAAAGACAACAACAAAAGACAGTGGAGGGGTGCGGAGGGTCATGAGAGCTTAATAATTTTAAGTCACAGGGCATTGCACATGCCCAGAAAAGCCTAGATCACTTCCAAATTCAAGGACTAATAAAAATTGGAAGCACTTCAGTAATTTTCAATTGCTTTGTACATTGAAGAGTGATTTAAAATCATTGAAGTGATTCAATTTTTTTTTATATATGCACGTCAATTTAGAAGCGAGTCAGACAGACAACATCACAACATGGAAGCGCAAAAATATTGAGTTAATGTTTAAAAGTTAGGAATTAGACTTAAACATAACTGGAACAAATGAGATCAAATCCTCCCCAGAGTGGACTGGGACACTGCGTTGAAGGATCCTGGTGAATTTCTGGACACATATTTCAAGGTCTGTCCTCATGGTTTGCTGTTCTCAATTTTAAAATACCAATACTCACAGACCCTATTGCTAATTAGTCAAATATTACATGTTAGTTTTAACATTTCTTAGCATAGTTTTAAATACTGTATAATTATTTCTGTGTGAGCATTCAATACTTATGTGGGTGGGTGCGAATATAATAGTCACAAAATGAAATCCAAATATGTAATGAGAGTTTCTAGATTCCTATAAAATGAGAAAATAAAAGAAATGAAGTTAATTATATACATAATTTATGTAATTTAATATACCTAGATTATTACAATTTACATTTGTAATTAATGCACAATAATATTGAGATATTTCACATTTGTACTTGGTACTAAAGTTTTCAAAATTCGGCACATATTTTACAGTAACTGCACATCCCAATTTGGAGTCATTGTACTTAAAGTGTTCTATAGCTGTAATTGGCTAGTGGCTATAAACTAGGAACATTTAAGAAACATATACCGTGGAGGGGCTCACACAACCCCACAATTCCTTGAGGATATAGAGGCAGTTAATGGTCGCTGCGGGAGGGAAACATTTCTTCAGAGGTTCGACCACTTGTCAGTTACTTTGTGTTTTATAAATAATCCCTCACTGCATTCCTTTGAACAACCACAATTAAATTCATTGGTGTAATCCAAAATAGGAGAAATAGAAGAAGGACTATTTGGGAAGAGGAAAGGGATGAGGAGGGGTGGGAGAGGACAAGAGAGTAACAGGGTGAATATGATCAAAATGCATTACGTATATGCATAAAATTGCATTAATGAAACTCATTATCCTGTAAACTTATTATATTGTAAGAAAAAATTTAACTAACTGTACTCAGGGTTAATAGTTGTTATAACTTAGCTCTCTCATTTCAATTTTTCTTTCCTTTCCTCTTCTCCTTCTCCTTCTTCTTCTTCCTCTTCTTCTTCTCTCTTCTCTCTTCTCTCTCCCTCCCTCCCTCCCTCCCTCCCTCCCTCCCTCCCTCCCTCCCTCCCTCTATCTTTCTCTTTCTCTCTCTGAGACTACTATAGTCAATAGTACAGGTTTATTAATATAAAAACCTAAACCAAACAACATAGTGATCATTCTTGAGACACATTCAGTCTGACAACACGTATTCTACCTAAGCTGCACATGGCTGAGACGGAAGGCTGACATATGGAGTTTCCTGAAGGCCTAAGGCTGGATTTCAGCATCTATGCATTATGCATAAAATTTTAATATAACCATGGGGATTATCTCTCTATTAGCTATAACAGAAAGAAGAAGAAGAGAATATGAGAATAACGCTATGTGTTAAAACTGGGAAAATTTTATTTATAGCTACCCTCTCTCTCAGAGCTTCATTTTCCCAGCACAGACCCTGACCCATTCTTTGTTCCTAGCTCAAGTCCCTTCTCGAAACGTGTCCTGTGCTCTGGGGATAGAGTGTTCAGAGGCTGTGCGGCCAGAACGTCAGGATATGGCTAAATGTAAAATTGGAGGCACCACACAGTAGACGTATTGTCGGGAAAGCAAATGTTTTACATGACTCAGGGCAAAGGAAGGATATGGAAGGCCACGGCTGACAGTTTGATTGATGGCGAGAGATGGCAAAGGAGAGTTGCACTTAAAATTCTTCCTTTGAACATTCTCCGCTGAAGGGCTTCACAGAACCACACTGCATTGTTCTTTCGTTGTTAGGCCTTGATTACGTATTTCTTTAATTTGCAAAGAAGTACGCGTCCTTTATTTTTTATGTTAAAATGTTTAAAAAAAAAACAACAAAAAGAGATTGGTCTTAGATTCTCTGGTGATCTTTGTTTTTCCCAGTTGGGAAATACAATATCTTAAAATATCATATTTTAAGATATTTCTCTTTAGTCTTTTCTTTAGGGATTTTACATGAATTAGATTGTATTATGGCTTTTACATTTTAATATCAGCATTTTCCTATCTCTCTTTTTTTTTTATTTGATGTACAACAAAAGAGAGGAGAAACTTTATTTTGCATAATGAAATAAACTTTTTAAAAGCCAGTAACTTACAAACCTTGGCTGACTTTATGTAGTTCAATAAATACCAACCCAATAATTAAACACCTTGGAAATTTGCATTGTTTTTAAATCAAATCTTATACACTGTTTATATCAGACAGACAGTTTATTTTTCCCTATGGCAAAATAGGAAAAAAAATCTTCCAGTCATAATTTCATTATTTGGAAATGCCCATATTATACATTTTTATTTGACATCCTATCTCTCTTAAAATCCCTTAAACCACAGTGAACTTTACTGTACAAAAAACCGCTTTTTTCCACCAGAGTTGATGCTGTGATGGAGGTCTTTTATGTCAATGTTTTTATATTTTAAGTTGTTCACTTAAAATAGATTTCAAAAGAAATTGCTGGGTCAAAAAATGTAAGCATATGGGGAGTTAAGAGCACAGGTTGCTCTTCCTGAGGTCCTGAGTTTGATTCCCAGAACCATGTGGTGGCTCACAACCATCTGTAATGAGATCTAGTACCCTCTTCTGGCCTGCAGGAATAAATAAATAAACAAACAAACAAACAAACAAATACATATTTTAAAAAATGTAATCTTCTAAAAGATTTGGGAGACACATTGCTATGTTTTCTGTTTTTAAAGGACTAGTGACCTTCTAATAGTGTTCTGATGAACACCGTGCAAGATCAAATGCTTTCATTTCTAGCCTGGTTTGTAAATGATTGTTGATTTTGGTGATTTTGCTACCAGCTTGGTGGTAGTAGTCTGTACATTTATATGCCATTGTCAATAATCCAGTGTGATAGTCCAGGTCCAAAAGCATTCTGCCTAACCATCCTTTACACATAAAAGGAGGAAAACCTTTGAAATTATAATTTATTACTACTTTAATTTTCAAATTAATTATTAAAAAATATGGGAAAAGAACTCCTTCAGATAGAGTCTATAGACTTAAACTATGATATTCTGCATTCTATTACCTGGAAAACTAATTATATTTTAAAATTTTCAGTCTTCTTATTCAGTAAGAATTTCCGGAGTTTTAACCACCTTATATTTCATATTTTCTCATTTCATCCTCACAATCACTCTTTGTGGAAGAGACTGTTGTCAGTTCCCGAGCTGGTTGGTTTTAATTGTCCACTTGTCACAGCCTGGGATCTCCTGGAAAGAGAACCAGTTAAGGAATTGTCTAGATCAGGTTGGGCTATGGATGTGCCCGTGAGGATGTCTTGATCACTGATTGTTGTAGGAAGACAGGGCCCATTGTGGGCAACACCATTCTCTAGGTAGGGATTTCCTGAGACATATCAGAAAGGGAAAGCTAGCTGAGAGCAATGAGGCAGCTTGAGTACGGTTCTTTCTTCTCTTTACTATGGATGTGGTATGACCAGCTATCTCATATTCTGCCTACACGATTTCTCTGCAATGATAGACTGTAACGTGGAATGATAAGCAAAAATAGTTTTTTTTTCTGTAAGTTGTTTTGATCAGGGTATTTTTTTAAAATAAGTAACAGCAATAGAAATGAAGCTACAACAGTCCCTTTTTGTTCTCATGAACCTAAGCCTTTAATGTGTCATTCAAGGTGCAATGCAATTAAATAGCAGATGCACAATTCTAACTCAGGACCCAGAATATATTTTGAATACTGCCAGTTTTCAACGGCTACCACTGTGAAGCTTCATAGGCCATTCTCTTTTGCGAAAACTTTCCAAATCATCTTCATGTGATTTGTGTAGCATGTGTAGCATCTTCTTGCTACATCCAGGAGACCTAGGTCCTTCTCTTGTATTTACACCTCTTGAGCCTCATGGCACATACCTCTTCACTGATGGGCAGCTTCCTAAAGGCCAGGTAATGGCTGCTCATTACCACATCTCTACTTTCTTACACAATCAAGCAATTCATAAGGACTCTGGGAATATGTATTGATTACAAAGTGTGAGTCAACAACCTTGGAAGAGCTGTGAGCAGGTTTGTAAATAAAATTCTTTTAATGGAATTTCTCACAGCAAATGATTTTGTTATGAGCACAAATTAATAACTTGAAGAAGAGGAACTGGATGATTTTATAGTATGAGAACTTTCTGTTACTAAATGACAATTGGGTTGCTCTGGGTTGTATTTGGTCTGTAATGTAGAACAAAATCTCAGTCAGTTCCCTTTAAAGATTCTCCAACTTTTGTAAACCAAAAACCCACTTCGTCAAGGAGTCTAAATTGTTGTGGAATAACTTAGAGATTATGTGAAATTTCATGGTTCCAATTGTTGTCCATGGATTTTATTTCAATGTATGTATGAGTCCACACAAACCCAAATAATAAAGAGATTTGTGCAGTCTCTGGAAGATGAGGATGCATAGTACAGTTTTATCTGGCAGCTGAAGGAGGTGACTACATCTACTGCAATCTACTGCATCAAGAAAAGTGATGATTCCTCCAGCAGTTGGAATAAAATGTTTTAAAACTACAGAGAAAAGAAGCCATCTAATAACTCTTGGATATATTTATGTATTCTGTATGTTTACAACTTCTCTATGCTTTTTTTCTCAGTCTTCACTTTATTCTTGTTTATTATTGTTTTTAATGAGCTACATATTTTAATTCACTCTTTTCCCTTCCTCCCCTATCCTGTTCTACCCTCTCCCATGATCCCCAAACTTCCAGTTAACTCAGGAGGTCTTATCTTTTTCTACTTCCCATGTAGATTAGATCCATATAGATCTCTCTTAGAGTCCTCTTTATTGTCTAGGTTCTCTGGTGTTGTGAATTGTAGGCTGTTTTTCTTTGCTTTATGTCTAAAAGCCACTTATGAGTGGGTACATATTATATTTGTCTTTCTGGGTCTGGGTTGCCTCACTCAATATGATGTTTTCTAGATCTCTATATCTATCACCATGCACAAAACTCAGTCCCAAATGGGTCAAAGACGTCAACATAAAGCCAACCACACTGAACCTCATAGAAGAGAAAATGAGAAGTACACTTGAATGCATTGGCACAGGAGATCACTTCCTAAATATAACCCCAGTAGCACAGACACTGAGAGAAACAATTAATAAATGGAACCTCCTGAAACTGAGAAGTTTCTGTAAAGCAAAGGACATGGTCAACAAGACAAAACAGCAGCTTACAGAATGGGAAAGGTTCTTTACCAACCCAACATTGGACGGAGGGTTCATTTCCAAAATATACAAAGAACTCATGAAACTGGTCACTAAAACAACAAATAATCCAATAAAAAATAGGGTACACACCTCTGTGGTTTTTTTAGTGGAAGAATTTTTTCTTTGAAGAGAAGAAAAGTTGAAGCCCCAAAAAGCTCAGATTAAGACTCGAGGATGATAAAATATGGAGAAAGAATCTACAGTTGTCCACCTCATGCCATTTTGGATGAATGACACCTGTTTGGAAGGTGATCTGGTTTACTTTGGTATTTTCTTTTTTAAATTTATTTTATTTATTATATATAGTGTTCTGCCTGCCTGTATGCCTGCGGGCCAGAAGAGGGCACCATATCTCATTACAGATGGTTGTGAGCCACCATGTGGTTGCTGGGAACAGCACTCCGAAATTTTATGCACATCTTTAATTTTATTTCTGTTTCTTTGATAACTGAGCTTGGTACTATTATTGATAACTTAGTATTCTTTTCACTAATGTCATACTTTCACCAAGTGAGAATAATATAGAAAAATGCATTTGAGCATGAAAACAACTCTTTCTAAAGATGATTAGAAATTTTGCATGTATAACATATATCTATGCATATGAATGTTACATGTCCATATATACATTCTTTTAATGTTATGATATATATATATATAATGTAGAATTTCTGCCTTACTCTCTTATATCCTCATTATATCTTATATCTCATCTTCAGAGATAGAGTGCATTTTAAAAATATATGTGCACAAAGAACAAAAATTTTGTCATATTTGTTTCAGTGAATGTCAATATTTGCAACAAAAGGCTTCAGCTTTCCTAGAAACGTGAAACAATATTTTGGACAATTCATCATTGATATGTTCTAGACAAAGAATAATATAATTCAAATGCTATATGTGGCTCAGAGTCCTGTTTGTATGAAGATAAAAATGCTGTATGCTCTAGACCAAAAGTAAATGGCTGGCAGATACATCCTATAAATGACAGCATTGTGAAGCTACATGATGAAATAAGTCAATATGCTATATGTTATATGTATTTCTATTTTAATCCACCAAATCCACAGTTATTGAATCTCTGTGAGCAGATGGCCATGTGACAGCACAAAATAAAGTATGCTTCTGACAAACCAGCTTACTCTCTAGTATTCTTCTGTTCATTGGTTTTAGGTCATACAGTGGGTGCCCAGTCCTATAATGTCATAATGATAATCTTCTACAGAATTTTGCTGCCAAGAGACTATATAGGTTAACTGGGTGGAAAATTTTGTTGCCTGATCTATAGCATGCATTGGTCTTGAATAAGGCAGTCAGTTCCTGTGTGTTGACTGGAAAAACCTGAAATCATTACAGATCAACAGATCAAGTAGCCAGAAGGTTCAGAAGGTCAGTCATTCTACACTTCACCTCTGAGTGTACACTTAAAAAGCTTGGATGCAATCTAAATTATTCATAGGACATTTTCCTGTGAACAATATTAGTTTTTCTATTTTTCTAAACTATCTTTTAATGATAATGTATATCTTTATGATCAGAAAGATGGCAAATTCATAGGAGAGTTAACGTAGTTTAACTAAGATTTTAAACAGAATATGGAGCACATCTGAACAATATAATAAAACATGAATTATCTTAAAAAAACCCACAAAACCATAAAGACAGAGAAGAAAAGAGGTTTATGGAGACTTAAGAAAGAAAGGAATTGAGAGTTAATCCTTATTTGGCATGAAGTTTCAATGAGGCAAGCTGAGTGATTCCAGAGATACCATTGTGCCTGTAGTCCTATACACTTTGAATCTTGTTGAAAGGATAGACATTGTGTTATACATACTTGCACATGCTTAATAAATTAGAGATCCTCTAGAATTTGGGGGTAATTTCTACAAAGCCTTTCAAGGTATTCCATGAAACTAAGCAAAAACTTTGGTCAGTGGCCATGAATAATTTATTCTCTTGAATCAAGAGTTGTAGGTTTCTTCTCTAATATGGAGTTTTTGGTCAAAAGGAGAAATTCTTTGCAAATGAGTCCAAAATTTATAGTGAGCTACCCATGAATGGTTAGATTTGGGTAGAAAAACATTCATGTGCAGTACAATACAGAAAGGGAAATAAAATACTATAAAAAATCATCACAGCACTGTTCCATAGAAATGTCACAAATACGATGAACTGCCTCTTCCTAACAGTGAAGAACTCCATTTTCAGTGATGAGAAGGCCAGTGGATAGAACTAGGCAAGTTAGGAGTGAGCACTCATGAGTGATCTTCTGAAATTCAGTGTTTGCCTGGTGCTGCTGGTAAACGAAAGGGCCATTTTGAGATATAAAAAGCCACAAGTATGGGTTCTTTCCAGAAACATCTCAGCAAATTTTGCTAATACTAGATCTGCATCCATGGAGTAATTATTCAGTTTCCTTCATACACAATGTCTTATCTGCAGTGGCATTGGTTTCTGTCTCATAACACTGATTAGGTCCCAAGACTTGTGTTCATACATGTTCCAGAATCATCCATTAAAGGTCTGATGGACTCAGGACAAGCAAAATCACCTTTCAAGTACATCCTCCAGGTGCATTAAATATTGTTGCATATGTCTTAACACATTGAAAATCCTAGAAATTTGAGTATCTTTTCTTCCTTTACAGCATAATGCAAAAGATGCTTCTTCAATACCACCATAATTTCTGACATCTGTGATGGCCAAGTTAATTGAAATCATCTGGGATATCCCAAGGTTAGTGTCAAGCAATGAACAACCTATTTGCAGTTTTAGAATGCTGTGCATTGTCGTCCACCCATGGATTACATTCTCTCAATAGGAACAGTCTGTCTTCAAGATTGTATCAACCAGCACTTGGATTAGCTTACTAATGCACTCTCTTGTTGGCTTATTACTAATTCAAATAGTTTCTTCATGACTTTGTTTAGCAGTCATAACAAGATTAATTTTTCCCTTATAATTAGAGCTATTAATGAACACTAAAAATTTATCTAAATTTCTTTTCCGACAGACTCCCCAATGAACTAGCAGGCATTGAGCTTTTCAGTGAGACATCATCTTAGTAAAAACTTCCCTTCTGTGAAAAGGAGGATTTAGAATCAATTAATTCAAGGTACTTTTAACCAGAAATCATTACAAATTATAATGAACCGTTTCTGCATTTCATTTATATTGGTAAGTAATCCTAATCTTGCAACATACTTGCTGAAGGCTTAGATCTCTTTATTGCTTTAGGTCCTAAAATCAGTGCATTTTTATTGTCATACTGTATATTCTTCTGTAGTATTAACTCTTCTTCTCCCAAGAGAAGAAATTAGGCAGACTTATTTTCTGAAAAAGTTTGATTATAAGTGTCAAAATAAAATTTATTTATCCAAATCAGGTGTGACACAATTGACCAGCACTCTTTATAGTTTCTTTTGTTTCATGAGATTATTATCACGTCTCCTTCTCTTCCTCCCATCTCAAAACTCTCCCACATATCTTTGCCGTCTTTCAAATTCAAGGCCTCTTTTTCATCAATTGTTGTTACATGAATATATTTTCATATGCCCCTGAATACGACCTTCTCTGTCTCTATAATGTTACTTGGATGTATGTTTTTAGAGCTAAAATCTCACTGACATGACCACCTCCAAATGAGCTAAACAAGGACAACAATAGACAGGTTAAAGGAGATGGGAAAAGACCAACCATGTCACAGTCCTACACAGAGAGCTACAGACAGCTAAGGAACGCTAAGAGTGGGAGAAAGATAATGCACCCCTCATTTCTTTACATAAACTAGTGAACTAACTCTTCCCATTTAGAATTTTTAAATTATTTATTTTCTTCCTTGAGTCCATTCTATACCATTATAAGAGAAGGGAATCTTATTATAGTTTATTTTTGTGCTTGGCATTTTTATCAATTGTTTTTCCTCAGCAAAAATATAAATCTAAATAATTCAAATACTGCCTCATTACAGAACAACTATTTTAGCAATTATTGGAATGTATTATTAGAAATAGTTATGTAAACAGTAATTATTTTTTAGTAGTTACAAATTATGTTATTAGGGAAAAAAATGTGGGAGAAAAAAGTATTCCCAGATAAGAGTACGCCAGGCACTTATCTAATATAAAGTAGGCAAGCACTATCAGTTACTGGAGTGCCCCACCTTGGGTGAATCATACTTTTCCCTTCTTTGTCAATTCTGGAAACTAAAGAAATAAAAGCAATGACCTAGGTATGGGAGTAAACAAGTGTAAGAGCTACTCATATCTTACCCTCTTTCTATCAGAGATATAGATTTTGTAATGCTATTAAAAATACCATTTATCATCTGAGTCAGGGATAATTTACCTAAGGGGGTCTTTAGTGCTGGTCTGTCTTTATCTGTAAAGTTCATACCATTTACTATATTTGACACAAACTTTTTAGAGATTAGGTGAGGTCTTAAATTTATGACATATACAATCTATCTTTTATATATTTCATAACACTTTGTTATACTTCACTTGTTCTCCTATATAATAGCTTAGTTATTTATTTTTGAGTAAATGTTCATTGGAAAGACCCATCATTAAGTGTTTATGTGCAAAGTATATTTATGGCCAACATACGTACACAATAAATAACTGGCCAAGTCTAACCAACCTGAGCAATATTTTCATCGTGAAAATGTATTTTTATGTCTTTAAGTATAAAGAACAATCTGTTAGGCAAAGTTCCTAAAGTCTGACGTCTTTCCCAGACAGAAACAAATATAAAACTTTAAAAGGACTGCACAGCTTCTATGATTTATGAGCATAAACTTACGACTGTAGTTCAACTTTTCTTCTCTATTTAATATAATCAGCTTTATCAACTTAAATAGAACTAAATTTATTGCTCCATCTGTGAGTTTATGCTGTCTCACCAGAAAATAGTCCTCGATAACAGCTCTTCACAAATGAGAAGAAAAGCTTCAAACCCACATTAGTTGACTGTGCTGTACTTCTGTTTCCATCACTAACACTACATCTGGGATTGCTGATTTTATCAAACATAGATTGATGCTTAATGCTTTTGGCAATGTGGGTGATGAGCAAAGCTGTTTGTTTTGTGGCGAGGGGTGTTTGCACAAATAGCGTTTTTGCTATTCTATATGAGCCGGAACTTCTTTTTTCTTAACTGTCTAATGTTGATTCTGTTTCTACTCAGGGCAGTTGAGAGTCACAGAATGATATTTCTTCAGGGAGGAAATGTGATTTTTCCTAAGACCTTCCCGGAAAAAAAAATACAGACATTCTGCAATCTGATAGGTGTTATCCTTTCGAGAGTGGGTCAGGGGACTATGTGCTTCTTACAAAAATAATTACTTTAAGAGAGAGGATGATCATGCAAAAACATATCACAAAGCCTTTCTAAAGTGCTTAGTGCCAAAGAGAAGTGACAGAAGGGCAAACTGCACAAAGATTAAGGACATTTGTAGTTCACGTCAGATGTCACCTCTAAGAAGATGTCCTTTTTAGAGGGTCCAGTGCATCCAACTCATGCTCTGAGAGCTTGCCTTAAGAAAATGGTGGCAGTATTGTTTTGCATGGGAAATGTTCTGCATTGGGCTAGGGTACTTGCAGACCTGGACCCCAGTTGTTGGTAGTATTTGGGGAGGTTTAGGAGGTTTGACCTTGTTGGAAGAAATACATCATTGGAGTTTAGGATTTGTGCTGCTTCCAGTTTTCACTCTCTGATTTGGGTTTGTAACAGAAGATGTGAGTTCTCAGCTTCCTGCTCCCTTTGCCATGTCTTTCTCATGCTGCCACAATTTCCTGTCATGCTGGCTCCTTATCCCTCTGGTGCTCTGTGCACAAATAAGTTTTTCCTTCTCTGAGTTTCCTTGTCTCAGTCTTTTATCACAGCAACAGAGAGATCCTGAAACTATAGCAAAGCTTTCAGAATGCCAAGTCACTCAGATCCTTAAGTTAAAAATCAAATTTACAACTACTGCATTAAAGTATTGGCAAACGGCTTTATAACTCAGATTTAGAGAAAAGATTTGAATATAATCCCAAATCTAAAAACTACAAAAGAATAGCACACCATAATACATAAAGTTAAATTTGTGCCTTCCATTTGTTTAAAGGTGAATGGCAAATTCAGAAACAATATTATTCTTGAAGAAGTGTGACATAAAAGTTTGGAGTTAGGAAGGTCAAGTGAAGGTGGAGAGGGATAGACAGAGGAGGATAGAGAAGAATTGGGTACCAAAACCTAAAGATGTATAAAAAGCTACATGGAAGCTTTCTATTTTGCAAGCTTATTAAAAAGCTATAAAGAGAAAAAGCATCTGAATTGATGTGCCCTAATGGGTAGATAATATTCTAGACAAAACCCATAGATTGTTAAAAAAAATACCAATGTCAGGTATGGGATAGCTCATGACTTCTTGGCAAGGGAGGTTGCAGAGTCCTTCAATATAATACAGGCTGTTGTTATTCATCTTGGTTGTGCACCAGAACTTGAAGGTAAGATTCACTGCTAAAAATAGCACACAGTTTAGTTACATAACATAAGAAAATCAGGTTGAAACAGATCTAGACATCTCCTCCCAGCTGACTAATTTCCTCACGGTGCTAATACCAGAAGGACTATGAAGGCTGCCTGGAGAGATAAGTCGTCGGTGTTCTTATCCAGCTGTGAACCCTACAAATTATCATGATGATTCACCTTCTGGTGAAATAGTGGTGAAATGCTAGGAACTGACCAGCTGCTTTATGATTACATTAAATGCTTCTCCAAAGAAAGGGATGTGTGTCTGATACTGTAAACCTGGTTAACAGCCCATAAATGGAGAGGTAAAAGGGTTAGGGAGACCTACCACTACTTCACTAAATGCTCATAAAACGCAACTGCCTTCTAAATACTCATGTTTATGTTCAAAGATTGGTACTTCTCTGAGCCTTTGTCAGAGGGGTCTCTTATTATAGTTATAAGGCTATTACGGTGATGATGGTTAATACAGAGACTTGTAACTGAGCCAAGTGCCAAGAGTAAGTGAAAAAGCAGTGCTGGGCCCTAAATTGCACATCTATCTTGTTGACATCACCCTAACCCTGCAGCCAAAGCTCAGAAAACATTGCAATTAAAAGGGGGGGATGTTTACACCTGCGGAAGGGGATGGGTGCAGTAAAAACACATTTCTACACATAACACTACCATTGCAATTCTGAACTTAGAGTAGTTGCAGCTACCTGCACAAGGACTGCCTGAGACCTGGCCAACCTCTCATCCTGGAGAGAGTATTTAAAGGTAAACATTGCTTGAGGAGGGGGGTGTTTCTTTTCTTAGTAATGTAGCCACTGGGAAGTCTGCCCTTGCTCCAGTAAATGACTTTCCACTCACACATCTGCTAGCAACACTAATGATGCTCAATGGATCCCACACCAAAAGAACACACAAAAGTAGGAGGGACTTCTTAGGAAGAACATTTTCAGCAAGAGGGAAGAGGGATGAGAGAGGCCCTGAAAGACTCAAATATACCGACATGTATAGAACAGCAACATACATTAATAATTGACAGGATAAAAGCCCAAATTAAAGATGAGCAAAACACCTAAGCAGACACTTTATAAAACAAAATTATAAAACGGCCCTCAGCTCTATTAAAGGATATTCATGTTTATCCATAAGAGAAAAACACAAAGTCAAAACTACTGGATATTGGTAAACTTCTCATTGTTTAAGTTGGGGGAAAATAAAAAAAAATAGCATCCTGATGTTACATCTGTCAGAGAACTTGAATTCCTACACATATCTGGTGGCAATCAATATGTGATCAGATGATCAAAGGGAAAACTAACAATATCCAATAAAATTACAAATTGCATTTGGCATAGAAATCCTGTTTATATGTGTTTATTCTAAGAATCGGCCATCAACAAGCATCATTTATAATGCCCAACAGCTGGAAATTTTACAATTGCCCAATCAAGGATGATTTAATGAACTATGGTAAGTGGCATTCAGTGGAGTACTATGCAGCTGTGCAAAAGAGACAAAGAAGATTCCCCATGGCAGGATAGAGAGGAAGAAAGCTAACACACAAAGGAAATCAAGAAAACATGTTTATCCTTATAAAAAGAGAATGAACAAGAAACTTCTTAATCTGATTTCTCATGGGAAGAGACTCAACATGGAATTCATAGAGGATGGAATAATTTTCCTTGAGTGTAGTTTGTGTTGTGCAGTTTGGACATTTGGAGTTACATAACTATTCTGCCAACTTAGAAAAGTAAAGACACAAAGAAAAGGTGCTTTGTTTTATTTCACCTAAAGAGTTACTCTTAGTGGAGATGGAATAAGGTGAGCGTTTGCTGCAGAGGAAGCCCTTATAAGCTTAGAGAAAGGGAAGGAAAGGGGAAAAACTGCAGACAAATACACTGCACGAGGAATGTGTGCTGTGTCGATACCTCAAATGAAGGCATACCAAGTCCTTCTTTGTAGGAGCAACTAACCTGGAATTCGAACAGCATCTGTGTTCTGAAGCCAACCAGAATGTTTCACCTGAAACCAATAAACAAACAGCAAGAAAGTCAAGTCTGAGAATTTTTATATTTTAAAAAGGCCTATATGTTTTGAATGATGTCAACAGGAGAAAGGGCCAAGCAAGTGAGCAGATGAACAGTTGAAAGGATGCTCAAGAGACCGTGGGTTGAAAGGAATATGGAGGAAACCCTTACCCAGGGCACTAAAGGCATTGAAACGTGGAACACATCAACACAAAATGTTGTATATTTGAAAATTCAACTTAAAAATTACTATTTTCTACCTTCGTACTCTCTCACATAAAACATAATTGAAAATAGGGTAAAATTCACTTTGTAAATTTCCAATACACACGCATATATACATATATCAGATCAGGAAACCATTTGAAGCATATTGGGAAGCACTATGTGTATAGACACATTCCTTCTGATTTTTAAAATTAATGCTATTCTAGGAAACTTTAGAAGCACAAAAACATTATAAGAAGATGAACCATTCAGAAGAATCTTCATCCGGCGACAGATGGAGATAGAGACAGAGACCCACGTTGGAACACTGGACTGAGCTCCCAAGGCCCAGTTGAAGAGCAGAAGGAGGGAGAAGATGAACACAGAAGTCAGAACCGCAAGGGATTCGTCCACCCATTGAGATGGTGTGCCCGATCTAGTGGGAGCTCACCAAGGCCAGCTGGACTG
>PVIU01026430.1:0-24324 GCA_004026605.1 Ondatra zibethicus | reverse complement strand
CACAATGAAAGCAGTGTTAACAAGAAAGTTTATAGTACTAAATGCCTACATAAAGAAGTTGGGAAAATCCCACACTGGTGAGTATAATAGAACACCCGAAAACTCTAGAACAAAAAGAAGCAAACTCACTCAGGAGGACTAGATGACAGGAAATAATCAAATTGAGAGTTGAAATCAACAAAATAGAAACAAAAAAAAACAATACGAAGAATCAATGAGACAAAGAGTTGGTTCTTCGAGAAAATCACCAAAATAGACAAACCTTTATTCAAACTAAACAAAAGACAAAGAGAGAATTTCCAAATTAACAAAATCAGAAATGAAAAGGGGAATATAACAGATACCAAGGAAATCCAGAGAATCATCAGTGAAAGACCCCAACCGATTTTTCATAACGAACTGGATGAGTTGGGTAATGGAAAACTACAAAGCATGGTAAACAGGTTTGACCATTGCACTCCAGCAGATTCTTCCTTCACCCCCTCCCCCACAGGGCAGGAAGGCTAGCAATTATCAGAACTTGTCACAGTCTTCTAAGCAAATGGTTATCAGAACCGGTCACAGTCTTCTAAGCAGATGGTTATCAGAATGGTCATAGTGAATGATTACCAATCTGCAAACTAAGCCACAATGGAACAAGCAGGATGTCACATAGCCAGAGCCAGCAGGATGTCATGTAGGATGTCATGTACTTGAGTTTTTTTGAAAACAGGCTGGACTATGTTAATTTCATTCTGGGTTGAATATGTAGACCAATCCCAACTGTACCCATACCCCATATTATAATTTATGTAAAACTTGTGATTTTGTCTATAAAAACTTGCTTGCACGGATACTCGGGGTGCTTGGCTATCCTGAAGCTGGCACCCGCTTGCGCAATCGTGAAATAAACCTCGTGCTTTTGCATCTGACGGCCTGGTTATTGAGCCTGGGGCCTCCTCAGTGACAAGACCACTCTGAGGGTCTTTCATTTGGTGCATTGGCTGGGAATCGGAGACCCCCGACTCAATTCCGGGAACCTTCAGGAGGTAAGTCTGGCCAGCATCTGTTTGTTCAGTACGGTTTTCTGTAAGTCTGGTGCCAGTGTCTGTACCGTATGTACGGCTCTGTATTGGAGTCAGGAGAGGGGTTGATGAACCCGAGAACTCTGACTCTTAATCTTGGAGGACACTCCAGGATTGTTTGGGGGTGAAGGAGACGAGCAGGCCGTCCTCTTCTGGGAGAACGGGGAGTTCTTCCCCGCCTCTGTCTGAGTTGTTGCTTTCAGCTTTGAGCCGAGTCGGTGCCACGAGGCCTCTGGCCTGTGTTGTCTAATTGTGTTTTCTTGTGCCGGCTGTCTATTCTGTCTTTCGTGTCTTTTGTGTTCCCGAGATGGGAGAGGCAATAACAACTCCTTTAAGTTTGACTTTAGATCATTGGAAAGAAGTCCAGGACTGTGCTAGCAACCAGTCGGTCAAAGTCAAAAAGAAGAAATGGAAGATCTTCTGCAGTTCTGGATGGCCAGCCTTCAATGTTGGCTGGCCACGGGACAGGACCTTTAACCTTGATATTATCTTGCAGGTTAAGGAGAAAGTTTTTAATCCAGGTTTCCCACGGACACCCAAATCAAGTTGCCTATATCATCACGTGGGAAAGCCTGGCGTGCGACCCACCACCATGGGTTGCGCCTTTTGTCATCAAGAAACCCCCACTCCAGTCCCTTGCCCCCACCCCCATTACCTTGGCCCCAACCCCTTCTCTCCCGGCCTCCCGTCCTTCCCGTTCCACCCTTTATCCAGTCTTAAAGAAAGAAGCTCCCAAACCCAAACCTGTGCTGTCGGGGGATGATGAAGTTCTCTTGACCTCCTCTCGGAGAACCCTCCACACTATCAGCTGCCGAGATCCCAGCAGGGGGCCAGAACAGAGGGGCCCACTGCACCGCTCCCCGACAGCACCTCTCCTTCAGTAGAAGATGATAGACCAGAATCCTCACCGGTCGCCTCAGGGGAAGGCAAGAGGATGGGGGGGGGATAAAAGTCAGGTATTCCCCTTGAGGGCTACTGGGGGACCAGAGGAGCAGATATTTCAATACTGGCCTTTTTCGGCCTCTGACCTCTATAATTGGAAGACGCACAACCCCCCTTTCTCCAAGGATCCAGTTGCACTTACTGGCCTTATCGAGTCCATCTTACTAACTCACCAGCCCACTTGGGATGATTGTCAGCAACTCTTACAGGCTCTATTAACCTCAGAGGAGAGACAGCGCATTATGCTAGAGACCAGGAAGAACGTCCCAGGTGACAATGGAATCCCAACCCAAATGCCGAACAAGATTGATGCGGCATTCCCCCTCACCTGACCCAACTGGGGCCACAACACCCCAACCAGTAGAGAGTGACTCTGTCTCTATCGTCAGATACTCCTTGCAGGCCTCAAATCTGCGGGGAGACACCGCAACAATCTGGCACAGGTGAGAACCAGAGTGCAGGGACCTGAGGAGATGCCAGCTGCCTTTCTTGAACGACTGAAAGAGGCATATCTTATGTATATGCCTTTTTACCCTGACAATCTAGACCATCAGGGGAATGTCTCCATGACATTCATCAGACAGTCAGCATCAGACATTAGGACTAAGCTACAAAGATTAGATGGATTACAGGATTATATGTTGCAGGACCTGATAAAAGAAACAATATATATATATATATATATACATATATATATATATATATATATATATTAAGAGAAAAACTCTGAAAGAGAGAGAAAAAAGGCTTAGAAAGTTACAGGAGGAAAGAGAGGAAAGGATTAGGAAGGAGCAGGAAAAAAAGAAAAAAGAAAGAGACAAAAAACTGTCCAAGGAGTTGACCAGAATCTTGGCCACTGTAGTACAACTCAGACCAAAGTCAGGGAGGTAAGGTAGGCCGGGAGACAACATGTGCCCTTGGGTAGATTGGGACCAATGTGCCTTCTGCAAAGAAAAAGGGCACTGGGTCAGGGATTGTCCAAAGAGCTCCTGGGGACCCAGGCGAGGCCAGAACCCCCAAATCCTGGCCTTAAAAAAAGATTAGAAAAGTCAGGGCCAGGAGCCCCCCCTGCGAGCCCTGGATAACTTTAAGTGTAGGGGGGCACCCTGTCACCTTCCTGGTAGACACGGGAGCTCAACACTTGGTCCTCCTCGACACCCAAGGACCACTGAGCGGAAAGTCTGCCTGGGTGCAAGGATCCACAGGAGGAAAACTCTACAAATGTACAACTGAGAGAAAACTGCACCTGGCCACAGGTACAGTCACCCATTCATTCCTTCATGTTCCTGACTGCCCGTATACACTCCTCGGATGAGATCTCCTCACTAAGGTAGGAGCCCAAATTCAATTCCATAAGCGAGGGGCTACCATCTCAGGGCCTGCAGGGCAACCTCTTCAAATATTGTCCTTAAGGTTAGAGGACGAACATAGGTTGTTCTCAGAAGAAAGAGCCTCTCTTGAAATAGATTCTATTTGGCTTAAAGAATTTCCTCAGGTATTGGCAGAAACAGGTGGGATGGGGCTGGCTGCACATCAAACGCCCATCCTAGTGACTCTGAAACCCACAGCCCAGCCTGTTTCTATAAAACAATATCCCGTGCCAAAAGAAGACCGTCAGGGAATCCGCCCGCATATACGGTGTCTGATTAAATTGGACATCCTAAAACCTTGCCATTCTCCCTGAAATACACCGTTGCTACCTGTAAAGAACCTGGGGATGGGGGACTATTGGCCAGTACAGGACTTAAGAGAAATTAATAAACGAGTAGAAGATATCCACCCGAAGGTGCCAAATCCTTATAACTTGCTGAGCACCCTACCTCCCACTCATGTCTAGTATACTGTGCTGGACTTGAAGAATGCATTCTTCTGCCTGAAACTAAGCCCTCAGAGTCAGCCCCTTTTTGCCTTCAAATGGAAGGACTCTGAGGAAGGCATATCAGGACAATTAACATGGACAAGGCTGCCCCAAGGTTTCAAAAACAGTCCCACTTTATTTGATGAGGCTTTACACCAGGACCTGGCCCTGTATCGCAGACTGCATCCTCATCTGGTGCTCCTGCAATATGTAGATGACCTGCGCTTAGCGGCCCCAGACAAAGATCAGTGCACACAGGGTACCAAGGATCTATTAAGAACTCTGGGCAAATTAGGGTACCGAGTCTCAGCGAAAAAGGCCCAAATCTATAAGACTGAAGTCACCTATTTGGGATGTAAGTTAAAAAATGGACAGAGATGGTTAACTGAGGCACGCAAACAGGCGGTAGCCCTAATTCCAGCCCCGAGAAACCCCCGGCAGGTCAGAGAATTCCTAGGCACTGCCGGGTTCTGTAGACTCTGGATCCTGGGGTTTGCAGAGATAGTGGGACCATTGTACCCCTTGACCAAGCAAGGCACCCCATTTACCTGGGGTCCCGAACAAGAGGAAGCCTTCTCAAGAATTAAAAAGGCACTCCTCAGTGCCCCGGCTCTGGGGCTGCCGAATGTGACCAAGCCATTTAAATTGTTTATCGACAAAAACAGGGCATAGCCAAAGGAATTCTGACTCAGAGACTGGGTCCTTGGAAAAGGCCGGTTGCCTATCTAAGAAACTGGACAATGTTGCTGCCGGGTGGCCTCCCTGTGTCCAAATGGTAGCTGCTATTGCCACCCTGATTAAAGACTCTAATAAGTTAACTCTGGGACAGCCCCTCACGATAATAGCTCCTCATGCAGTGGAGACAATCGTCTGACAGCCTCCAGATCGATGGCTTTCTAACGCTCGGATGACACGTTATCAGTCACTACTCCTGAACAATAAAAGAGTGCAATTCGGAGCACCCACCTCACTCAACCCGGCTACACTCCTCCCGGAACCAAAGGCAAGTACTCCCCATGACTGTCAACAGATTCTGTCCAAGGTTCACGGGACAAGGGAGGATCTCCAAGATGTCCCACTCCCCAACGCGGAGACCACCTGGAAGCAGCTATATGCTGAACGGGGAACGGAAAGCAGGAGCAGCAGTAGTTGAAGGCGGAACCAAAACTGTCATCTGGGCCAGCACACTGCCACCAGGTACCTCAGCCCAGAAAGCAGAACTCATAGCCTTGACCAGGGCTCTGGAGATGGCTGAAGGTAAGAGGATCAGCATTTACACTGACAGTAGATATGCCTTTGCCATGGCCCATGTCCATGGGGAAATATACAAAAGGAGGGGAATGCTGACCTCAGAGGGGAAAGAAATTAAAAACAAATACGAAATATTGGCATTATTA
Organism: Ondatra zibethicus; assembly: GCA_004026605.1. Taxonomy (NCBI): domain Eukaryota; kingdom Metazoa; phylum Chordata; class Mammalia; order Rodentia; family Cricetidae; genus Ondatra; species Ondatra zibethicus. Next base: position 19,063 of record PVIU01026430.1, on the reverse strand, counting down.
AAGACATTGTTTATGCCTAAGAAACTGAGCATAATTCATTGTCCAGGCCACCAAAAAGAGAACTAATTAGTTGCCAGAGGAAATCGTCTAGCTGACAAGACTGCTAAGCAGGCAGCTCTGGGACCGCAGATACTGACTGGTACCATTCCTGAGACTCAGGTGAATGCAGACTCTGACCTCTATGATTATGATAAAAAATGATTTAGACATTATTCAGGCACTTGGGGTGGATTACGATCATGACCATAGTCGATGACTGTACCAGGGAAAAACAATTATGCCACAAAAAATGGCTAAGAAACTGTTACTACATTTACACAAACTTACCCACCTGAGTGCAAGAAAATGTCACTTCTATTAAGCAGGAAAGAGATCTTTTATTATATACCAAAAAGAGATTCATTAATCCGTCGAATCATGGACCAATGCAGAGCCTATGGCCATGTCAATGCACAAAGAACAAGTCTCCACAGAGGAATCGCCTGAGGGGGCACAGACTAGGAATCCACTGGAAAGTTGATTTCACTGAAATAAAACCCAGACTGTATAATAAACCTATTAGTTTTCATAGACACCTTTTCAGGATGGCCAGAAGCATTCCCTACAAAGAAGGAGACGACCCAAATTGTCAAAAAGTTGTTTGAAAAGATCTATCCCAGGTATGGTCTACCCAAGGTTCTGGGGTCAGACAACAGCCCTGCATTTGTCTCCCAGGTAAGTCAGTTAGTGGTCAAGTTACTGGGGATAGATTGAAAATTACATTGTGCTTACAGACCCCAAAGTTCAGGTCAGGTAAAAAATAAAACAATTAAGGAGGCTTTGACTAAATTAACACTGGAGACTGGCACTAAAGACTGGGTCCAACTCCTACCACTGGCCCTATATCGGGCTAGGAATACTCCTGGGCCACACGGATTGACTCCCTTTGAGATACTGTACGGCAGCCCACCGCCAGCCATAACTTTTTTTTGATTCTGATATCTCTGCTTACGCCACCTCCCCTTCCATGCAGGCCCATCTGCAAGCCTTGCAGTTGGTGCAACGTGAGATTTGGAAGCCCTTGGGTGACTGCCTATGAGGACACTGGGCCACCACCCTGCCCACGTTCCAGGTCGGAGACTCCGTCCTCATCGGTAGACATCAGACCAAGAGCCTTGAGCCTCGCTGGAAGGGACCATATACTGTGCTTCTCACCACTCCAACAGCACTCAAGGTGGACGGGATTGCTGCCTGGATCCACGCCTCACACGTAAAAGCAGTGCCTTGGAGTGGCTCTCCTCCCCAAACGACACCAGAATGGAAGCTCCAGCGTTCACGAAACCTGCTAAAGATAAGACTCATATGATCTTAACAGTTCTGATACTTTTGACTACCAACTTGAAAGGACGGGCTGCAGGCAGAGTCAGCCCGCATGTTCCCCAACGACTAACATGGCAAATCTCCTCCCAAACAGGGGAAGTCATTTGGGCTACAACTAGGAAAATCTTCCCGGGGACATGGGGGCCCTCACTCAGCCCTGACTTCTGTCAGTTAGCAGTGGGACTAGATAACTGGGACATTTCCACCTAGCACCATCAGGATTTACCATTAGGACCCATTGTCCCCCACAGTTTTTCCACCGGGGCGGGACTGTAGAAAAGTAAAAAAAAAAAAAAAAAAAAAAAAAAAAGGCGAGGGCTAAAACCAAAAGATTTCTATGTCTGTCTGCGGGATGAGTGTGACCAAGCTCTGGCTAAGAAATGTGGTGGCTTGGTGGCTTAGAGTCCTTCTACTGTGCGGTGTGGGGATGTGAGACTACCAGAGATGCTTATTGAAAGCCAAGCTCTTCCTGGGATTGGCTAGCGGTCAAAAAGGGTAGCGGCTGGGGTACAATGTGCGATATCTCAGCCACATGCCTACCCCTCAACATAACATTCACCCGGGAGGGAAGGAAGAACTATGTAGACTGGGTTTCTGGAAGAGTTTGGGGACTCCGTTGACACATGCAGCCCTATGGAAATAGAGAAATTATATGTAAGATCAACTTAAAACTCAGCCCGGTCCCCCAAATACCACTATTGGTGGGACCAAACCCTATTTTGGCAGATCAGAGAAGCCCCACTCAAACCAGAGACCAGTCCCATACTATACCTAAAAAGACTCCTGTGACTCCAAGTCCCTCTCCTCAAATAGGTATCCAACTCCCAGGAACAGGAGACAGGCTTCTGAATTTAATATCAGGGTCCTACTCTGCCCTAAATGCCCCCCGCTGCTGGCTATGGTTGCCTTCAGGGCCTCCATATTATAAAGAAATAGCGATGATGGCAACATTACCAATACCACCACACTCCCCGAGGCTTGCAAACTCCCCAGTATACATAAGCTAACCTTGCCCCAGGTAGAAAGAAAAGGGCTCTGTCTGGGTAACGTACCCTCTAGCCACCAGCCCTTATGCAACACCACTTTACCGGTTCCTCTGGGGGATTACTATCTACTACCCCCAGAGGGACTATGGTGGGCCTGTGGTACAGGCCTAGCCCCTTGCATTTCGGCATCCGTCCTCAACCAAACGGAAGACTTCTGTGTCCTGACTCAGGTCATGCCTAGAATCCTATACCACCCAGAAGAGACAATCCTGAACCTCTATGAGCACAGGGGTAGAGCCAAAAGGGAGCCAGTAACCCCCACTCTGGCCCTCTTGCTTGGGGTAGGAGGTATAGCCACAGGAATAGGCACGGGGACAGCAGCCCAGTTGCAAGCTGCCATCAACACAGATATTAAAGCCTTAAAAGGGGCTATAACCTTGCTGAAAGAATCAATCACTTCCCTCAGTGAGATGGTGTTACAAAACCAGAAAGGATTAGATTTACTCTTCCTCCAGAAAGGTGGACTCTGTATTACTCTAAAATATATATATATATACATATATATATACATAATATATATATATATTGTTTTTATAAAGATAACTCTGGGTCCATCAAAAAACCAATAAAACAGCTTAAAAAAATTAAAAGACAGACAAAAAATTTGAGGCCCAACAGGGCTGGTTTAAAAGTTGGTTTAGCAAATCCCCTTGGATGACCACTCTGGTATCCACCCTTATAGGCCCTTTGTTCATATTATTGCTTTTGCTTACACTCAATCCATACATATTAAACCGCGTAATACAATTCATAAAAGATAAGCTATCCACAGCCCAAACATTGGTCCTTACCCGGAAATACCATATCCTAAAACAACAGGAGGAGTCTAATGTTTAACCAGACAGCTTTAAGATTAAAACCGTGCACAAGAAAAGGGGGGAAATGAAAGACCCCAACCGATTTTTCATAATGAACTAAATGAGTTGGATAATAAAAAACTACAAAACATGGTAAACCGGTTTGACCGTTACACTCCCCCAGATTCTTCCTTCACCCCCACCCCCACAGGGCAAGAAGGCTAGCAATTATCAGAACCGGTCACAGTCTTCTAAGCAGATGATTATCAGAACCGGTCAGTCTTCTAAGCAGATGGTTATCAGAACAGTCATAGTGAATGATTACCAATATGCAAACTAAGCCACAATGGAACAAGCAGGATGTCACATAGCCAGAGCCAGCAGGATGTCATGTAGGATGTCACTTACTTGAGTTTTTTGAAAACAGGCTGGACGATGTTAATTTCATTCTGGGTTGAATATGTAGACCAATCCCAATTGTACCCATACCCCATATTATAATTTATGTAAAACTTGTGATTTTGTCTATAAAAACTTGCTTGCATGGATACTCGGGGTGCTTGGCTATCCTGAAGCTGGCACCCACTTGCGCAATCGTGAAATAAACCTCGTGCTTTTGCATCTGACGGCCTGATTATTGAGCCTGCGGGCTCCTCGGTGACAAGACCACTCTGAGGGTCTTTCAATCAGGTCATACACTGAAAACCTGTACTCCAAAAATTGGAAAACTTAAAGGAAATGGACAATTTTCTGGATAAATACCACTTACCAAAATTAAATCAAGAGCAGATAAGCAAATTAAATAGACCTATAACTACTAAAGAAATAGAAACAGTCATCAAAAGTCTCCCAACCCAAAAAAAGCTCAGGACCAAATGGTTTCAGCACAGAATTCTATAAGATTTTCAAAAAAGAACTAACACCAATACTCTTCAAATTGTTCCACACAATAGAAGCAGAAGGAACTTTGCCAAACTCTTTTTACGAGGCTAAAATTACCCTGATACCCAAACTATACAAAGACATTACTAAGAAAGAGAATTACAGAGCAATCCCACTCATGAACATTGATGCAAAAATACTAAATAAAATACTGGTAAACCGAATCCAAGAACACATCTGAAAAATCATCCACCATGACCAAGTAGGCTTCATCCCAAAGATTCAGGGATGGTTCAACAACAAAAATTGGTCAGTGTAATCCCCTATATATAAAAACTAGAAAGAAAAATCACATAATCATCTTATTAGATGCTGAAAAAGCCTTTGACAAAATACAACATCCCTTCATGATAAAAGTCTTGGAAGGAATAGGGATATAAGGAACATACCTAAACATAATAAAGGCAATATACAGCAAGTCAACAGCCAACATCAAACTAAATGGAGAGAAACTCCCAGCGATCCCACTGAAATTAGGAACAAGACAAGACTGTCCACTCTCTCCATATCTATTCAATATAGTTCTTGAGGTTCTAGCTAGAGAAATAAGACAACAAAAGGTGATCAAGGGATATAAATTGGAAAAGAAGAAGTCAAATTCTCACTATTTGCTAATGATATGATAGTTTACATATCATATGAACCCAAAAATTCTACCAAGGAACTTCTACAACTCATAAACACCTTCAGTAATATAGCAGGATACAAGATTAACTCAAAAAAAAATCAGTAGCCTTCCTTTATACAGATGATAAATGGGTTGAGATAGAAATCAGAGAAACATCACCCTTCATAATAGCCACAAATAGCATAAAATATCTCTGAGTAACTCTAACCAAACAAGTGGGAAACCTGTATGACAAGAACTTTAAGTTCTAATTAAAAACCCCAAGGTTCAGATCAAAATTATCTAAATAAGGGGTTGTGTGGCTCACAGTTTCAGAGGGTTCTGTCCTATGCACTTAGTCAGAACACCACGATGACAGGGGTGTGTGGGCTAAGAGACTGTTCACCTCCTCATGGGTAGGAAACAGAAAGCCTGCCTTGTTAGGGGATATTTGATTACACTGTGAACCCCGAATTTGCATTTGCATTAACTAGATAAACTTAAGCCTGGGTCAGGAGAGTATGTTAGCAACTAGCTGACAGAAAGTTATAACAGAGCTTCAGAGGGCATGGGGAGAGACCCAGAGACTCAGGAAGTAGTAGGGTGGAGTTTGGAATGGCACAGCCTTTTCTGGTTTGGTGAAGCAGAAGCACGGTTTTAGACACCAACAAGGTGGGAAAGTTAGCTCTCTCCCAGTCTTTGAATCTTGAGTCTTATTTATAAATAGAACAATAGATATTTAGTTAACACTACCTTTAGAGGCAGTGTCAGAGCCGGTGCCTGTGGGAACAGGATTCCCGCCAGGCTGCTGCTGGAGAAGCAGACCAGTAACTGCAGAGTCTCAATTGCTGCCTGAAATAACAATGGAATAAGATGCAGCCACTGTTCTGAAGTTCAAACAGCAGTGCCCTTTGAGATCCAGTACTCAGTAGGTCTGACAGGATGGTGTTGGGAAAGAGGTCACAGAAAACGTAAAAATGACAGGAATTGCTAGCACCTATCCTTGTTGTCTCCTTTTGCCCTCTCAAGAACAGGCTGAAGGAAATACTGCTGTAACCTATTTCTCAGAAGAGAAACCAGTGCTTAGGGAAGGTGCTTGCAGAGAATGCAGAGCAATCGGGAGACAGAAGGGACACATCTGGACAGCTAGATTCGAGAGCAGCTTTGCTTGACTAAGACGCGTTGCCCCAGACTGGTTTTGAGAGGTGAGCAAGAATTTGTCTGGCTGGGAAAGAGAACATGAGAGTTTTTTGACTCCGAAGCGGAAGAGTGTAGAGGGGCTGTCCTAGGAATCTGAATGAAGAAGGAAACGTGAGACTGGGGAGGTGCTGCAGAGTAACAGCACATGAGACCGTGAGTTTGGAGTCCAAGTACGCATGGGGGAAAACACTAATATATAACAGTTCACACATCTGTAACCCAGCGCTGTGCAGGGCAAAGGCAGGAGCATGGCTGGGGCTTGCTAACTGCCAGCCTTGCTTCAGGTCCAGTGAGAGACCCTGTCTCAAGGGAATAAAGTGGAGAGTGACACCAATACTCAATTCTGGCGCCTACACCACACACACACACACACACACACAAACACAAGGGTATATGTGCTAAGTGTTTAGCTGGCACCTGGCCCACTTGACATTCTGCAGGACAGAAAGTATCCATTATGAGACGTAAGGCTGGAGAGCAAGTCAAAAGACAAGGTATGGGGGATATCAACACTGTTAGGAATTTGGACTATATCCCTAGGCCAACAGCTTTCAAGACACTTTGAGTCACAGGGGTGAGGGGTGGGGCAAGAGAGAGCAGAGACTTGAAGCAGCTCACCCTCCACAAGGTGACTTTTGTAAATATTGAGTGTTTGTTTAAAAGCCATGTGAATGCTACTTCTTCCTCGGTAAGTCATTGGCATTTGCTGCTCTAATATAAACATGTTGTTCCTTGAGCTATAGATCATCAATCATCCAGCAACTGGTGATGCTGCCTCTCTGAACTCAGCACCACTGACTCCTGATCCCAGATCGTCCTCTACTGCGGGCTATATCACAAAATGCTCAGCATCATCCTTGGCCAGTCCCAAACCCTTCCTCTCCCAGGTCACAACAACCCGAACTGTATCTAGACACTACCACAATCCCCTGAAGCTAACACAATCATGATTGAAAATCTCCAGTCTGAACTGGGTTGAGAAGCACAACAGGTCCTGGGAAGGATTTAATTAATGCAAGATGTGTTCTGATCAGAGATTAGAAGCATCTTCTGGTGGTCACATTATGACAGTGATACTGCGATCCTCCTCATTTTGCCAAATGAAGCTCAGAAAAGTCAGCGAGTCTCTTTCAAGATATGCAGCAACTGGGAGCCATGGTGATGTCCGCGGCTTATGTTACCACTAGAGGCCATGAGGATGTCTGTGGTCTGTGCCACTGCCTGAACTCATGTTGGTATCTGTGGGTTATACTTCTGCTGATGGCCATGTTGATATGAATGGTCTGGACCTCGAAGCCATGTTGGTGTCGGTGGTCCATGCTGCCACCAAGAGCCGTGTCAGGATCTGTGGTTCTGATGTGATGGGGGCCATGTTGATGTCCATGGCTCATGCTACCACCAAAGACTGTGAAGAGATCCATGATCTGTGTTACCACCTGAAGCCCTGTTGATGTCTGTAGGTTCTGCTGCCATATGGCTTTGTTAATGTGGGTGGCTGTGCAGCCCCTGGGACCATATTGATGTTCTGAGGTTCATCTATGGACTGTGCTGCCAACTGAGGTCATGATGATGTCCATGAGCCAGGCAGTCACCAGAGTCCATATTGGTGTCCTTGGCTTGTGCTGCTTCTGGAGGCTATGACGGTGTCACTGGCCTGTGCTTCACTAGAGGACCATGTTGATGCCCATAGTCTGTACTGCCACCAGAGACCACAGTCTCTGTGCTGATGCTGGTGCTGGGGATCATGTGGATGCCCGTGGCCTTGATCCATGCTCCACTGACTGTAAAGGGCAAGGGACTTACTTTTGCCGTGGTATAGATGACTACAGATGCACAGCTGAGAAGGCCACCATGACATCCCCTTATCCCCCCCAAAAGAAAAAGCCTAAAAACGAAACTATCAAATAGAGTTCTTGGAAACTGTGATAAGGATGCTAAAGTGCAGCTCTACGCAATTGACGGCTTCTGGAGGAGGTGTGGGAAGGGAAGGTCTCAGTCTCTTTAAGGGGCTGGCCACTGGGAGTTTGAGCATGCTCCAGTGAATATATAAACAACACAAATTGAACTTGGTTTTTTTTTTCTCCTTTTTTAAAATTTCTTTCTTCTTTGGTAGCAACACAAGGGTGGGGCCAGACATGGGAGGACAGGAAGTGAGTTTGATGGGTGGCATGATGTGAAATACCCCTATTAAATAATCAATACAATTATCATATTGGGGAAAAAAGATGCACAACCATAGAGGCTTGATAACCCAAACATCTTGGACTCCAAGCACTTAATACCAGGGCTGTACCCATCTCCCTCCAAGATGAAAGAGGCCACATTCCACCTTCAGTATCAGAGCCAAAAAGCCTTTAAGGTGTACACAACCCAGCCTGCTTCATAGGACCCCCACCTGAGGCCCCACACTGGCTTTACATGGAATCATTCCTGTAGACTGTCACAGTCTCCTCTTTCCTGCCCCAAGGAGCTTTCACAGCACTGAGCTGGAAGTAAAGATGCAACTGCTATTACTGGTGAGTAAGCTTTACCCAAAAGGATGCTGGAGACATCCGAGGCCTACAAGCCCAATCAGCTCTAACATTACAACTCAAAGCAGCCAGAGACTTTATTCACGGGACTGAGGAGAAGACTTAGTCAGTAAGTGCCTGCCTGGCAAAAGTGAGACCCTGACATTGGATCCCCAGGAACAATATGTAGAATGACACATGCTTGAAATCCAGTGATGGTAAGGTGGGAGGCAGAGATGGGGGCTCATGGATGCCCTTATGACATCTATCCTGGCCTAGCTTCCAAACCACTGGGACATTGTCTCAAACAAACATAGACAATACCTCAGAACTGACACCTGAAGTTGTTTTCTGACCTCCACACTCATGCACACATGCACACATGCTTACATGAATGCACGCTCACATGCACACACATGTATGTGTGCACACACACACACCAAGCACCACACAAAGGCACAGATGTAGTGTCTGCAACAATCCTAATTCCAGTGAACATTTGGTCCTGTTCAGGACACATTAGGATCTTCTCTACCACATACGCCAACCTGGTAGTGCTCCCTGCAAGCCTATGAGTCTGTCCTCCTCACCTGCCACTCAAACCGTATGAGAATCACACCAGCAACAAGCAAGCTGATCTCCAAGGAGAAAAAAGCATTCACCCTGGGGAATCACAGGTCAACTCAGACAACAGTGGGAGGAAGAGTGATTATAGGCTTTAGAGGCCCAAAGGAACGGGCCTGCGTTCCCTGCCCTGCTGTGGGAATGAGTCCATGATTCTAATGTCTTAGCGACAAGATGAGACCATTGAGGCACAGTTCAAGGTATACTGGAGAAGGAGCAGTAGGTAAGCCAAGGGACAGGATTGTGTGGCACCTTCATGCTATGTGTTTCTTGTGGAGGCCCAAAAATGTGAGCCTATTTCCACCTTGTCTGAAAGTCAGAGAATTGCAGCTTCCTTCAAGGTTATTGTCTGTTTCTACCTCCAATAAAGGTCCTACCTTGATATAGTGTCAACATGGGCTAATATTCAGACTTTGTATCTCAGGTATAGAGAAGTAGATCTGTTTTTACCTCAAACAAAAGTCTAAAGATCCAACTAAGTTCCCCCCTTAGGGAGATAACAATGCATTCCACCCAAGGAGTGGTCTGCCTACAGAATGTTTTGGTCTAGGGTGTGAGTATTACTTGTCTTGTTCCAGCAACAGAATGTTTAACTAAGAATGTAGCCCACAGTCTTCAACTGATCTCTTCATTTCCTTGTATCATGTTAATGCAGTTTTTTATCTTACTCTTACCTTTTGGGGTTTGTATACTTTATTTTTTCTCTTTTTTTGGTTTTTGGTTTTTCGAGATAGGGTTTCTCTGTAGCTTTGGAGCCTGTCCTGGAACTAGCTCTTGTAGACCAGGCTGGCCTCGAACTCACAGAGATCCGCCTGCCTCTGCCTCCCGAGTAGTGGGATTAAAGGCGTGCGCCACCACTGCCTGGCTGGGGTTTGTGCATTTTGAGAAAATGGAATGAAACGTGGGCAGTGTCAGTGCTCACTAGAACTCCTCCCACTGCTGTACTATGCTGAAATCCTCCCCAGTGCTGTCCTATGCTGAAATCCTCCCCAGTGCTGTCCTATGCTGGACTCCTCCCCAGTGCTGTCCTATGCTGGAATCCTCCCCAGTGCTGTCCTATGCTGGACTCCTCCCCAGTGCTGTCCTATGCTGGAATTCCCTTCCCCTGTGCTGTCCTATGCTTCTGCTTTATTATTTTCACTCTCGTCTTCATTCTCTTTACTTATTTTTCTAATCCCCATGCCCCTACTCTGGTAAGTGGTAGACTTGTTGAAGCTGGTCTCTGACAGTTTCTCACTTGGCTTCTCCTGAGGCTGATGTTCTGTATTGTTGGTGTTCAGCACCAACAGTCCCCCTATAAGCGCCAAACCAGGAATCACCAGGATGGTGACAAGAAGGTGGGACTGTCCCTATATCTCAGGGTCCTTATATCTCAGGGCTGGTTTACTCTTTCCTGGAACTGAAACCAAAGGGCCAAACAACTTGCCCAACGTCTCAATAAAGCAAAGCAGTAATGGAGCTGGACACACAGCCACACCAGCCATGCAGCCCCGGCGTATGATTTCACCCACTCCAACATCTTGTATCTGTTCCTCGTTTTTCAATGAAAGAGGAAGTAAACGTAATCTTCTAACACCTAATCTTGCCAAGCATAGAAATAGATCCTTCAACTCCTCAAAATCATCCACCCTTCTATTTGTTTCCTAGGATTTCAAGCACAAAGGCCTCAAGCCTTTGTGTCTTACAGTTCTGAAAGTCACACGCCCTAAATCAGGTGTGAGCTCTAGGGGGAACCCTGCTTTACCTCTTCCACGTCCCGGTAGCTGCAGGCATTCCTTGGCTAGTGAACACACTGCTCTCCTCTCAACCTACATCCTCATATAGCTGTCTCCCTCCCTGCGCTGTCTCTTTTCCTCTTGAGCACAGAACCCGGAGCAGCAGTCTCATTAGACCAGGGACATTCTCACTTTGCCTTCAGACAAGGTGTCAGGGAGCCCAGGCTTTTCTCAGACTTACCAAATAGGCAAGGATGATTTCAGACTTCTGATTCTCCTGCCTCCGCCTCCGAATCACTGTGATTTCAGGTGTGCAGCACCATGTCCAGTTTTATGAGAAGCTGGGGAAGGAACACAGGGTCTCGTCCCTGCTATGCTAGTACTCCATCAACTGAGCTACCTTCTCAGCCACACTATGACTTCATCTATTTACAGCTACGAAGATCCTATTTCCAAATGACGTCATATGTGCATGTACTTAGGACTCAGACTTCAGTTCATCTCAAGGACACAACACTCCAACCTCATTCTCCTTTTAAACAGAATCGAGCACTAAGCCTCAGAGAAGTTTAGTAACTTAGGAAAGATCACACAGCCAGAACATAGGAAGCCAAGATGAAAGTCCCCCAGAACCTTGAGTCCTCACCTCTACCGTAAATCTCTGAAAACCCCAGAGTCAGCCTGGCAGGTACAGGAGCCCAGAGGCTTCACCTGCCACCAGCCTGACCTCTGATTTGTTTCCTTTTCATCATGGGAGAACAGTGCAGACCCTGAAGGCAATGAATTGTCACAGGCAAGCAAGCCCCAGTGCAGGGGACCTGCCAACCAGCAGTCAGAGTTGTCCAAGAAGGAGCCATCCCTGAAACTTGACAGAGAAACACTTGCCTGCCTCTCTAAAGATTCCCAGAGAAAGCACTTTCTATACTTAATATGATTCAATTAGTATGAATCCTAAAACATGTAAATCTTGACTTTTGTTTGTCTGGTTGGTTGGTGTTTGTTTGCTTTTAGAGATGATTTCTCTGTGTAGCTCTGGCTGTCCTGGAACTCAGAGAACTATCCTCTGCTGGGATTGATGGAGTGTGCCACCACTGCCCAGCTAATCATGGCATTCCTACTGCCTTGTAAAAGAAGCAAAGAATTACAAAGGCAGAGGCGGCTCCCTAAGTGTCGGGCACTCCATAGGAAGGCTGTTCTAATGATCCCCTGAGAGTGACAGACACTGTTGTCCCAGAGGGCGCCAGAGAAAGCTGCCATGCTGGTGACGCCACAGAGGTTCTAGAGGAAAAGCACGCAGATGACATCGTCATCATTATTATTATAATAAGCGGTTTTTGTGTGTGTGTCATTTCTCACCCATCTCCCACCCAGCCCACAGCAGCGGCAGACCTCTGCAGAAACACACTAACTTCCTATTGCCCTGATCAGGGACTGCATAGATCCAAAGGCTTCTCCCACCTGCAGCTATAAGATGGATATCTATGACCTTGGTCAATCATGTTATCCCTTGGGGCTTCAGCTGCCTGCCTCAGAAGGGTGCCGACAGTTACTCCAGGGCTTGAATAAGCTCATTTGTGGAAAGTTCTGTACATGGCTCCCAACACCCACCCAGTCCTCACCAGCTCCCTTCCTCGTTGGCCTGATTCCAAAGTGTATGATCATTTGGCTAAGAAATGAGCATGGACTATATAATTAGTTCCCATGCTTGGGGATCCATCTCGGCCAACCCACTGACCAAGTGTGTGTCCCCTCCTGCCTGCAGCTGATGACTCATCTCAGAGGGTGACCCAATGCTACCATGCTATCTGCTGGGAGAAAGACACAAGCCATAAACTGACCTGGCCCCATCAGCCTTTCTAGGACTACAGTGTAAAAAGGCCAACAGACTCTAAACTTGATATGCCCTGCTCCTTCCCCTTGAGGGGGCAGCAAGAGGGTTCTCATGTATCCAAAGCTGGACTCAAACTCAAATTGCCCTAAACTGAAAATTGCCCTAAAATTCTGTTCATCTGGGATTGCAGGCTGGAGGTACCATGTCTGGTTTGTACAGGGCTGGTGATTGAACCTAGAGTTTAGCATATATGAGGTGAGCTGTCCTGCCTGCATAAGAGTTCCCATTTGTCACAGTGTGTTCATCAAGATGTCACCTCCCTCCGTTTAAGTCTCAGTTCCACCACTTACCACCTATAAGGCTAAATTTCTCCAAGACCTGGTCTAGAAAATGAGGCTAAAAAGGAAGCTTAACCTCTACCATCAAAACTTAGTGACCACAGGGGCTAGAGCGATAGCTCAGCAGGTAAGAACATTGGGTGTTCTCCCAGAGGACCAGGGTTCAATCCCCAGTACCCACATGGTGACTCACAACCACCTGTAACTCCAGTCCCAGGGAATTCAGTGCCCTGTGATGACTCTCAGGGGCACCACTACAGACCCAATGTGCATAAACATGCACACAGGCAAAATACTCATACACACAAAATAATAAAACAAAATTTTTAATTGAAAAATAGAAATAATCAGTAGCCACCTGTCAAATGCACTTAATGAACTTAAATCCATTAAGGTAAAAGAAAATTTAAAAGTCCTTTCATAAATTATATAAGCCACATTTTAAAGTGCCCCAGTGGTCAGTTTTCTGTTACTAGGGCAAAAATACCTGTAAATTCAACAACATAGAGCAGAAAAGATTGCCAGGCATGGTGGCACACATCTAGAGAAAAGGGGACCAGAAACTCATAGTGTTCCAAACCATAGAGTCTCAATGTGGAATAGAACATCCTATCCCAAAAAAATAAAAAATAAAAGAGGAAAGATTCATTTTTGCTCACTGTTTCAAAGGCTGTAGGTTCACAGAAAAACAGACAGGACAGCAGGGAATATATGACGGTGTAAAACAGCCAGGAACCAGAAAGAACTAGAAGGGTTCAGGACCCCAGGATCCCAGGCCACACTCCTGTATCCCCCTTCCTCTGACATCCCCACTGCCTAAAATTCCTACTATTTGCCAATATTGTCACAAGCTAGAGACCAATTTTTAACACATGTGTCTTTGGGGGCATTCGATATTCAAACCAAAACAGGTTTCATGGCTACCTGTGGCTTATGGCCACCATATCAAACAAGGCAACTGAGGAATAATTCTATCATCCAGAAAGTTCTTTTGAGCAACACTGCTGTAGAAGGTTGTAGTAAGGGTCAAATAAGTCGATGGACACTGTGAGTAAGACCTGAAGAATTAAGACCACGCTTTGAGGAATGTAGCTACTGTCATTAATCCTCTGCAAGGTAGGTGCAGTGGTTCCTGCTCAACAGATGAGAAGTAGAGAATCAGGAAAATGAATATGGATTTGGAGGCTTTTATGGCCAGCGACTGGGAGAGCCCATGGTTAGCCCCTAGTGAGTATGCTGCTTTCCAGAGATCCTCCTGCAATAACAAAAAGTGACAGCAAGAAAGCACTTTTGCAAAATACAGCACAAGCAACAGCTGTATCTTCAAAAGCAAAGAGGCTCAGAGGGGAGCTCCGTGAATAGCACGCTCACCTTTCAAGTGTGAGGACCCAGTTCAATTCTCAGAACCCGTAACAATAGCTGGGCGTGTTGGCTCACGCTTAGACTCCAGATCCCACCTAACAACAGCTGGGCGTGTTGGCTCATGCTTAGAATCCCAGAACCCACCTAACAACAGCTTGGCTTGTTGGCTCACGCTTAGACTCCAGAACCCACCTAACAACAGCTGGGCATGTTGGCTCACACTTAGACTCCCAGAACCCACCTAACAACAGCTGGACATGTTGGCTCATGCTTAGACTCCAGAACCCACCTAACAACAGCTGGGCATGTTGGTTCATGCTTAGACTCCAGAACCCACCTAACAACAGCTAAGGTATATTGGCACATGCTTAGACTCCAGTATTGGGGAGGTGGAGACAGATGGATCTCTAAGATTCACTGGCCAACCAGAATAGACCCTGTCTCAGAATAAAGTTCATGGTACCTGAGTCACAACACTTGAGGCAGCCCCTCTGGCCTACACACACACACACACACACACACACACACACACACACACACACACAAGACTAGTGTGTAGCTCAGCAGTACAGAATTTGCCTAGAATGCATAAGACCCTAGGGTTCATTCCGTGTGTGTGTGTGTGTGTGTGTGTGTGTGTGTGTGTGTGAGAGAGAGAGAGAGAGAGAGAGAGAGAGAGAGAGAGAGAGAGAGAGAGAGAGAGAGAACCACTCAGGCTTGGGGAACAGAAACTTCAGTGCACACCTTTTCCTGAGGATGCGTGTTTACAGATTGAGCTGGAAATGTCTCATGTGTATGTGAACACCTGTTCCCCAGCTGGCAGTACTATTTTCAGAAATCATGACACCTTTTGAAGGTGGGGCTTAGCTGCAGACAGGGCCTTTGTGGGTACATTACCCATGGCCCCTTCCTGTCGCATGCTGTGTCCCCTGGTCAGGCTGTCATGTGTGAAGCAGTTGCCACACATTCCTACAGCTACAGCCAGCATGCCTTCCCACCATGATGGACTGAGATCTCAGACACCATGTGCCAGAATGAACAAAGCTGCCTCCCGTATACTGATCTGTGGGGTATTTTGTCACAGTGATGACTAAGTAACTAGAACAACGCTTTTCAGTAAGATGAACCACACTAATGATGAAGTGATGCAGCATGTTGCTAGGGCACAGTAGGACCTGCAATTCTTTTTCCCATCTGAATGGTCACCACCAGCCTTTGACTTGGCCCTAAGATAGCCCCTTTTCCACACATACATGTGTGTGTATATGCCTACATATGTACAAATGTGTATGTGTATATGTGAGCAAGTGCATGTGTATGCCCACTTATGTGTATGTGTGTACATGTAAGTATGGGTATATGTATGTATATATATGTGTGCATATGTGTGTGTATAGGTGTATATTATGCTTGTGTATATCTGGGTATGCATGCATATGTTTGTCTGTGTGGGTCTACATGTGTTCAACCTCTGGTATTGTTCACCTTATCTTTTGAGATCGTCTCTGTCATTGGCTTGGAACTTAACCAGTGAGTCCCAGGGACGCATGCACCTCCACCTTCCAGCACTGGGATTACAGGAGCACACCACCATGCCAGGCTTTTTTATGGCTTATGGGGGTCTGAATTCAGGTCCCCATGTGTATGTGGGAGCATTTTACTGACTAAGCTGTCTGCTCAACTTCCTGCTTTCACTGTAGACTTCCTGAAAGAAGCAGGAAGTTGTTGGGTCCTTATTATAGGATGCCAGGCTAGATTTGGCCCTTTAATTTGTTAATCTTTGCAAATCAGGGTTCCAGAGTTTTGCAAAGACGTGAAGCCACCAGCACACTGTACAGAAACAATCAATTTCTTGATTGAAATCTAACGACTTAATTAATTAGCACTTAATAGCACAACGGTAATTATACTCTACATCGTTATTTGATGATAGTCATGGATTTCCCACATGGCTGTGCACTCGTGTCTTTTTAATCAGCTGATTACAAATGACCAAGCTTGATCTCCACACTCGTGGAAAATGTCTCCAAATCCAGAACACAAAAGACTCTGTCAGAATTATTGTCGTGCTTGCCAAGACTGACATGTGACAGAACGGTCTGCGTTACAGTCTGAGGGCTGACAGATAGGTCAAGAGCACTTGCTGTCTTCCAAAGGACTGGAGTTCAGTTCCCAGCATCCACACCAGGCAGCACACAACCAGACACCTACACACATGGCACATACACACACACACACACACACACACACTCTCACACACACACACATACACTCACACACATATACTCACACACTCACACACACACATACTCACGTGCACACACAATCATAAATAAAAATAAATCCTTTTTTTATTTTGAGATTTACCAGAAAAAGTAATAATTTATAAGCTTTCATTTTCAAGGTTTATTCCTCTGAGAACTGAATATTTGTGAAGTTTTGTAAAGTACTAAATAACATCTTTGGCCCTTGTTTCAACTCGAAAAAGACAGGTGTTTTGTTTTTTTTAACTCAGTGAATAGGCCGGTTGCTAACATGAGTAAACCACACTAAATTTCTCTGGACCATTAAAGACTTAGGAAAGTCCCCAGACAGACAGAAAACATGAGGCCTGGAGATAGGAAAACCTGAACTTTATTTTGTATGTTTGCTGCTGAGTTCTGTGACCTGTGTTTCTTTCCCTGTCTCGGCTTCATTTATGAGATACAAACACTCTCTAGTCCTTGGGACAGGAATGTGAAGCTGGGATGAACAAGGAGGTGCCTGCTGCCCCACAGAGGGTGAAGCAGGTGTCACCCAAGGACTCTGGGGAGCAGCCATAAAGATGCCCAGACCTTGCCAGAGAAACCCATTTCTCCATGAATATATCATGCAGGCTTTGAAAGGAGCGTCACAAAACTGTCCCAGATGTTCCCAGAAGCACTTCCTGAGACGCAGTCTGGCCTATGGGGAAAGAAAGATCCTGCCAATACTGAGCCCCTGCCTGCAGTCGCCTAGACTGGCACAAAGTTCCTAGTCCTAATCTCCACTCTGTAGCTATGGATCAGGTGTCTGAGGTATTTACTAAAATCAAGAAGCCATGTATACAAAGTACGGTTGCCCATTTCCCTATGCAATGGTCGTTTTTACACATAAATTTCTCAATGGTTCAGCCAGTCTAAAGGGATCCTGAAGATTTTTTTTTTAATTCCCAAGTAATTCTGGTAGGCAGCCTCACCAAGCAATGAATAAAATGCTTGTTTCTAGAATGTGCAGGCAATCACTACCCCAGCTCTTGGCTCCCTTCACACACCGGAAGCACCGTGTCTTGGAGGAGCTGCTGCTGTTTCTGCCCAGTGTGATTTCAAATCCTTCCTGACACAGCTCCCTGAAGACCTGTAACTGAGATGACTGGAAGAGGTTTCCTGCCTCTCATCCCAAAATGTGAAGTGTGAAGCGCTGCCCCAGCTCCCATGATGGAAGAAGCACCTCAGAGTCCCTCTTCCCAAACACCCTTCTGACAGCTATTTACTACCTGCTCTCAGACAATGGCGCACACGTGTGTGTGCGTGCGTGTGTGTGCGTGCGTGCGTGCGTGCGTGTGTGTGTGTGTGTGTGTGTGTGTGTGTGTGTACTTGGTGTGTGTATGCTTGCACGGTGTGAAGGTAAGTATGCATGTGTGCTCATGCTTGCACAGGCCAGAGCTAGTTGTCTTCTTGGTCTCTCTCCACTTTATTTCCTGGGTCTCTCCAAGGCACAGAGCTTGCTGACTCAGCTAGTCTAACCTGTTTGCTTAGGGGATCCCAATTCCACCTCACAAGTGTAGAGACTAACCCACACAGCTGGTTCTGGGGATCTGAACTCTGGTCCTCATGCTTATGCAACAGATGCTTTATCCACGAAGCCATCTTCTGAAATTCATTCTTTGTTTTAAGATGTGTGTTTTTTTTTTAATGTGTGGGCTTCTGTATGTGTATACCACATGTTTGCCTGCTACCTGAGGAGACCAGAAGGCACTGGAGTGACAGGCAGCTGTGGATGCTAGGAAATTAACGAGGTCCTCTATAAGGCAGCTGGGCACTTAACTCCCGCCCTCTCACCAGCCCTATGCTTCAAGTTCTGCTAGCAACAAACTCCAACCAGAACACTCACAAGACACCCCCTTCGCTGGAGCCGCTCAGGGTGGCTCCCAGACACCTAGACTGTTTCCCAGAACAGGAGAAGTGTGATAGTTCCTTCCTCTTCTTGACCTTTTAAATTTGGCCAACTGAAAAAGATAAGAACAAAACAAAAAGCGAAACTCCATTACCAACTGTCTCCTACTTCCTGAGGGCCCTGAGCCATCTGTAAATTTCAGTTGCAACTTGGTTAGTAGCAACATTAACCATAACAATAGTTGGAATTTATAGAAAACCGACCCACCTTGATGGCCATTTCCTGGAAGCAAACTAGTCCTCTTCCACCAAGGATCTCTTTTTTTTCTCTATATAATTTCCTATTACATTTGAAAAAACATTTTTGCTGGACTTTTTCCATTATTTTCCCAGCATGGACCTAATAGTGACCAAGAAGTACTTTTAAAAATCCCATTAACTTTATCTAATGGAAATTCTCACAATATCGCAATTGCCAAAGGTCTTTTTTTAATCTTGAATTAACCTCGGGGAGCTTTTAGATGTTCTTTGGGGCATGTATGGGAGGACTAAGGAAATCCTTCATTTCTACATCCTTGGAGAGCTTGGCACGCTTGGGT
>PVIU01026429.1:0-22108 GCA_004026605.1 Ondatra zibethicus | reverse complement strand
TTGCAGTGATGTCATTGAATGTCCTCAAGCGCAGCGGTTCCTTTTCTAGAAGATTGTGGATCGTCAGATAATTCTGCCATTTTCATTTCATTTCCTGAAAGTCAGGGTCGGCTTGTGAAAAGTTGTGAAACAACATCCTCAATGTGAAATGTCAGCCCTCACTCTAAGCTCCTCCCCCTTTTCAGAGCATCCAATGAAGCCTCACCGGGTTTTATAGTGGCTTTCTGATTTTGGTAGTCGATACAAGAAGGGAGTTTGGAAGTTCTTGTATACTGTTACTGATTGTCTGCCCATGTTCTGCCTGGAAAACCATGACTGTTTATGGAAAGTGTCTTTAATAAAGCTGGATACAGTTTGGCTTGGAAATGCTGCCTCTGATCTTTTCCTCCACGTTGGGGAACCTGGCTGCCAGTTCTCTTGGTTTGACTGGATGGTCCTAGATCCAGTCAGTCTCACAAACACACAGTGGGAATTGGTAGCGGGTATGTATGCGTCCCATTAGTAGACCCGATGGTGAGTGGGTGCAGGGAAATGGTTATTGAAGGGTGTGGCAATCCTTAAAGTAAATAGTATGCAGAGCTGTGCATCCCTCTGCTGTCTCTTTGGGCAGAGCTGTGTTTGACCATGAGTGAGGTGGTCTACCACTCTGCTAACCTGCAGTAATGTCAACAGACTGGCTGATCAGAAGGTGTGAAGATACAGATGTGAGCCAGGCTGTGGTGGTACATGCCTTTGATCCCAGCACTCAGGAGGCAGGCAGGAGTTCAAGGCCAGTCTGGTCTACAAAAGCTAGTTCCAGGGCAGCCAGGACTGTTGCACCCAAGCCCTGTCTGGATAAAACAAAATAAAATACAGATGTGATTTGTGGCTCTAATTTGAACTTCTTTCACAGAGTTCGTGTGGCTTAAATTTGAGGGAAATTAATTGGAAGACAACAGAAACTATCTCATTCCCTTCTGTCAAAGGTTGAGATGACACTTTGGTTCCTGAAGCTTCAGGGTGGGAGTTCTGAGGCAGCTGGTACCAGGTGTGTTGAACTCCTTTTTGGGCGAAGAAACTGTAGTTAAATTTGACAACACTGAGCGATGAAATGAATCTTAGACTGCTATCCAAAGGCCACTTGTTTTTTTTCTGGTGAGACAGTTCTAGGGGTTGCTGTTACCAGGCTGGAGTTAAAACAAATCTTGAAGCTGTAGTTGGGTTACCACTGTTCCCGTTGTGCATTTTGCTTACTTGGAGGTCGTGTGTAGCTCTACCATGTGCTGTGCTAGTCTTTGGGCCAGTTATAAAGAGACATCACCACCTGCATAGCTGGGTGGAAGTATTTTTCTGTTCTGGACACGTGTTGCCAAATAATTTGGATATGTATGTTGAGCTTCACCTTTGATTATTTATTTATTTATTTTTGAGACAATGTTTCTCTGTAGCCTTAGTGTCTGTTCTGGAACTAGCTCTTGTAGACCAGGCTGGCCTCGAACTCACAGAGATCCGCCTGCCCCTGCCTCCCAAGTTCTGGGATTAAAGGCGTGTGCCACCACTGCCCAGCCACCTCTTATTTTTATTCCTATAGATTGGCCTATTTGACCACCTGGTCTGTCTGCCCTGTGTGAATTAAAGCCTGAATGTAGCCATGTGCTACCTGACTATATTTTATACTTGGGCCTGAGTACTTGTTTAGTCAAGATTAGAAGTTCGGGGTCATCCTAAGCTGCATGAGTCAAGACCATACTTGGGCACATGAAAACCATTTCAACAGCAAAAAGGTGGGGGCCCCTAGAGGACTGGAGATACTGCTCAGTGGTTAAGAGTGCTTAGTGACTCCCAAAGGGTGCAGGTTTGGTTGCCAGCACACACATGACATGCTAACACTTGGCATTTTTAACTCCAGTTCAGGGAATCCAGTATCCTCTCCTGGTTTCCATGGACATCAGGCACACACACAACCTTCTAATACCTAGCACTTTTAATAAAAGTGGACCCTTCCCAACTCAAAGCCTGCTGCAACTAATCTCAGCACTCTTTTTAAAATTTCTTTTAATTTTTTATTTCTCCCTTTTTTTTACTTTTTTTTCATATACATTGGTTTGCTTGTATGGGGATGTTAGATCCCTTGGAACTGGACTTACAGACAGTTGTGAGTTGCCATGTGGGTGTGGAGAATTGAACCCAGGTCTTCTGGAAGAGCAGCCAGTGCTCTTAACCACTGACCACTTCTCCAGCCCCCATAGGTTTTTGGGTTTTTTTTTTTTTCCTTATTTTACATGCATTAGCATTTTGCCGTGAGTTTCAGGCCCACTAGAATTGGAGTAACAGTTATGAGCTGCCATGTGGATGCTGGGGACTAAACCTGGGTCCTCAGGAAAAACAGTCAATGCCCTTAACCACTTAGCCATCTGTCTGCCCCACCCTACCCCATCTCAGCTCTTGGGTTGTTTTTTGGGGTTTTGTTTTGGGTTTTTTTTTTTTTTTTTTTTTTGAGCCAGTTTCTCTGTGTAGCCCTGGTTGCCCTGGAAATGAACTCTGTAGACCAGGCTGGCCTCGAACTCTGCCTCCTGAAGGCTGGGCTTAAAGGTGTGCACCCCCCCCACACCTGGCCCAGTCTCAGTTCTTAAAAAAGGATATATACCCAGTTTTTCCACAGACCTCATATTGCTCAACTGGCTTGAGACTTCTGGTGATATGACATACTCAGCCATGCCCAGAGGCAGGATGTTAGGGTTCCTTCCTCAAAAAACCTTTCCAGAAAACTCCTCACCAGCCCGTGTTCCTTAAGAACAAGTGGCTCACCCACTCCCACTGAACCTCAAGAGTAATGGAACCACACACTGCTGAAATGCAACCACTAGAACTGAAGCAGTGGTTCTCAACCTATGGGTTGCAACCCCTTTGAAGGTGGAACGACTATACAGAAGTTGCCTAATACGATCAGCAAACATTTCCATTATGATTCATAACAGCAAAATTACATTTATGTGTAGTTGGAAGCTGCTTGTTCGTTTCCTGGCCACCCAGACTCCTGAAATAATCACACAGAAACCATATTATTTGCAATCTGTTTGGCCAATAGCTTAAGCGTATTTCTGGCTAGCTCATATCCTAAACTAACCCATCCCAGCATACAGAGGGGAATCCCACATCAGTTATGAAGTAGCAACGAAATAACTTTATGGTTTGGGTCACCACATCATGAATTGTGCTAAAGGGTCGCAGCGTTAGGAAGGGGGAGAACCCCTGGAATAGAGGATCACGAGATGGAAGGGCTGTTGAAGTGTGGCTTCGTTCACCGTGTCCTGTGACCTCTATACCTGGCCTCATCTGATTTGTTGGACCATGGGGCACTGCTGAGTGAAACCTTTCCCCTTCTTGAGAGATAAATATAAAATTGACATCATGCCAAGGAGTGGTGATACATGTCTTTAATCCCAGTGCTCAGAAGGCAAAGGCAGGTGAATCTCTTGAGTTTGAGGCCAGCCTGATTTTTACGGAGCAAGTTCCAGGACTCAGAGAAACTGTGTCTTGAAAAACAAGTAAAAAAAAACAAAGTTTACAAGTGTCCTTGAAAGAGCAAACTTTATGGCTGGAGATGTGACTCACATAGGACTCTTGCCTACTACATCTAAGATTCTGGTTCAGTCCCAGTACCACACATAAAAATTTTTCTTTAAAGCTGGGCAGTGATGGTGCATGCCTTTAATCCCAGAACTTGGGAGGCAGAGGCAGGAGGATATCTTTGAGTTCAAGACCAGCCTGGTCTACAAAGTGTGTTTCGAGACAGAGAAACCCTGTCTCAGAAAACCAAAAAAAAAAAAAAAAAAAAAAAAAAAAAAAAAAAAAAAAAAAAAAAAAAAAAAAAAAAAAAAAAAAAAAAAAAAAAAAAGTTTAAACCAGGTGTAGTGATGCAAACTTTTAATCCAGCACTTGGGAGGCAGAGGCAGATCTCTGTTAGTTGGAGGACAGTCACAGCTACATAGTTAAGACCCTGTCTCAAAACAAAACAAAAAAACTTGTTCTGGTGAAGATACAATTTATTTACCTTTGGTTGTGAATTCCTTTAGTATACCTCAGAAACAATTACCTCATTTAGGTGTTGACAGAGGTTTCTGTCCCACCCGGTCCCACAGCCATTCAATCCCAAAGAAACACACAGGGGGCTGGAGAGATGGCTCAGAGGTTAAGAGCATTGCCTGCTCTTCCAAAGGTCCTGAGTTTGATTCCTGGCAAGCACATGGTGGCTCACAACCATCTGTAATGAGGTCTGGAGCCCTCTTTTGGCCTGCGGGCATACACGCAGACAGAATATTGTATACATAATAAATAAATAAATAAATAAATATTTTTTTAAAAAAAGAAACACACAGAGGTCTACATTAATCACAAACTGGTTGGCCTATTAGTTCAGGCTTCTTATTACCTCTTTTTTTGTCCCCCCCCACTGGCCAATCAGCATTTATTTAAAATAAAATTGACAGGGTACAAACCATTGTCCCACAGCAATCCCCCCTTTTTAAAAAAAAAAATCAAGAACTCTGAATCTAATAACCTTTGTTTAGCTTTTCTCCTGACCATTATCCATAACAACTTGTAACCAACATTCTAAACAAAGGAAAATATCCATAGGTCATTTTTTGGGAATGTGGGCATAATTTTCCAGGCTACTTCCTGCTGATTGGGGGTGCTGATAATCTTATGGGGACCTAAAGAAAATTTAGAATTATGATCAAGTAGGCTGAAGTATCCTGTGAGGCTTCATCATCTCAGGTAGCAGTCTTGAATCTGTTCTGAATATAGAACTCAGACATCTGGGCCATCTGTTCCTACCAGAGATTTCTCAGGTGATCTTCCTTGATCAAACCTGATTTTTCTTAACCCAGAATGAATCTACAGCCTCTCATTTCTTGTGGAAACAAAAGCAAAACCTCTTCTCCAAAGTAACAAACCTTTTGACTTCAATTTTGAAGTTAAGGCATTTTCAAAATACCTATCTTGGATTAATTCAGCAGCATTTATAAACAAATATCCTTTGGCAGCTGTTGCTCCTTCCTCAACATTCAAACAATTCAAAGAGAACATAATAACATACAATCTCCAGACTCTGTGTATTTTTCATCTTTACGTGGCTTTATTTTAACCTCTTATTTCCTTTATTTTTAATTTTTGGCTTTTTGAGACAGGGTTTCTCTGTGTATTTTTGGCTGTCCTGGAACATACTCTATAAACCAGGCTGTCCTTGAACTCACAGAGATCTGCCTGCCTCTGCCTCCCAAGTGCTGGGGGATTAAAGGTGTCTGTCACCACACCTTGAACTCACAGAAATCTGTCTGCCTCTGTCTCCCAAGTGTTGGGATTAAAGATCCGCCTGCCTCTGCCTCCCGAGTACTGGGATTAAAGGCGTGTGCCACCACCGCCCAGCACCTGCATGTATTTTTTTAAAGATTTTATTTATTATGTATACAGTGTTCTGTCTGCATGTACAAGTGCAGGTCAGAAGAGGGCACCAGATCTCATAGATGGTTTTGAGCCACCACATGGTTGCTGGGTCTTGAACTCAGGACCTCTGGAAGAGCAGTCACTGCTCTTAACCTCTGAGCCATCTTTCCAGCCCACCTGCATGTATTTTAAACACACTGTAAAGCATTTAGAGATTTTCTTCATCTTTGAATCTTTCTTTACTGTATTTCTCTCTTTTTCTGACCACAAGTCTTTAATTTGCTAGGCAATATGGGTAGGATTAAAGCCGTGGCTTTGACGGCTGGATCCAGCCCATTCTTTAGCTTTCTGAGATTCCAGCCTCATGGCAGAGGTACTGGCTGTAGCCATGTTTATTGCTACAACTCTATGGCATTTCAAGATTCCTGCCACCAAGCAAGCTGCAGCAGTCTGCTCACAAACCATATTCAAATGCTCTGTAGCCGACCTCCTGCCTGAAAGAGTCAGAGTTTGAGCTGGCAGGACAGCCCAGAAAGCTGGCATTTTAAAATGGCACGGCTTTTTTCCTGCTACAGCTGAAAACCAAAAAGCATGTGGTCAGCTTTTCATCAACACCATTTAAGCGTTTCATGGCAGGACCTCTTAAAAGATCTGCAAGGTATGCTGGGCGATGGTGGCGCATGCCTTTAATCCCAACACTCGGGAGGCAGAGGCAGGCGGATCTCTGTGAGTTCGAGGCCAGCCTGGTCTACAAGAGCTAGTTCCAGGACAGGCTCCAAAGCTACAGAGAAACCCTGTCTCGAAAAATCAAAATTAATTAATTAAATAAATAAAAATAAAAAAAGAGCTGCAAGGTTTTACAGCTAAAGGTGAGTCAGGAGGCATTCTCATCTTGCTTCCACTGTGTCTGGGTGACGACTGCAGACTGAGCCTTTCCTCTTCCCAGAATTCTCCTGTTTTCTGGTTGCCCCACCTATATTTCCTGCCTGGCTAATGGCCAATCAGCATTTTATTAAACCATACAAGTGACAATTTTTACAGGGTACAGTAAGACCATTGTCCCACAGCATTTAGGGTCAAGAAGGTTTACACCTATGTATTCCCATTGTTCTAGCTCTTAAACATAGGCCTTTGACATGTGTTCACATGTCATGTGGCACAGGAGTTCAAGTGTTCCCTCCTCTGTAATTGTTCTAGACCTTTTCCATGGCTGCCAGAGACACCTCATCACAATACTTCTGGAGTTTCTTAGCTCTTGTATTTCTCCTTGGTTTGTTATCCAGCAACTTCATTCCCCTGAGCCCAGTGTTTTCACACAACACATGTGCAGGTGCCCAAATGCACCACCATACCAGATTCTGAATGACTACAATGGAACGCCACAATCCCACCTTCCTGCCCTCCCTTCATCTGGGAGAAGCACAGCAGCAGACCTCACCCAGCACCACCCTAGATTCCATTTATACACACACACACACACACACACACACACACACACACACACAAAACCGACTCTTCAACCCTGGTAACCCCAAAGTGCTCTTTCCCCATCAAAGCACATCTCCAGTGGGGACACAGTCATGATGTCTGACTTTGGGAGAAAAGATTGTGTTTTGTTACAGAAAATGACAAAGAAGTATAAAAGTCGGATAATGTAATGAATTCCACATGCAGTCAACTGTCTTTCCACTGTTGGAGAACAGTGGTCAGCTCAAGACTGGCCTTATTAAATAATGCCATAGTACACTTCTCATAATCAAGCATAATTTGATAAGTCATTGCAACTAAAAACTGTTTGGCATATGTCTCTAAACAATATGGGCATTTTAAAAAAACGATCATCACAATGCCATTATACCAAAAATTAATGAAGTCTGGCGGTGGTGACGCATGCCCTCAATCAGAGCACTCGGAAGTCAGAGGCAGGCAGATCTCTGTGAATTCGAATACAGTATGTTCTACAAATTGAGTTCCAGAACAGCCAGGGCTGTTTTGGAAAACAAATATACATATATAATCTTTGTTTGTTTATTTGTCTGTTTTTCAGGGACAGGGTTTCTCTGTATAACATCTCTGGCTGTCCTGGAACTCACTCTGTAGACCAAGCTCGCCTCAAACTCACAGAGATCCGCCTGCCTCTGCTTCCCAAGTGCTGGGATTCAAGGTATGAGCCACCACCGTCCAGCTCATGTATAGATTTTTAATTATCAACTTTTTTTGTTATAAGTGTTAAGTTATCCTTTTGTTATAGACTGCCCCTTCCTCTCCTCCCCTCCCCTCCCCTCCCCTTTCTCCCATGCCCCTCCCCCAACTCACTACTCCTTGTGTTAAGACTAAGCAAGGCAAGCCATTATAGGAACAGGTTCCCCAAAGCCTGCCAAACAAAGGGACGGCCCCTGCTCCCACTGCTAGGAGTCCCAGAAGCAGACCAAACTACACAACTGTCACACATGTAGAGGCCTAGGTTGGTCCCATGCAGGCTCTTTAGCTGTTGGTCCAGACTCTGTGAGTGCCTAAGAGATAAAGATAGTTGTTTCTGTGAGTTCCCTTGTGATGTCCTTGAGCCTCCTGGCTTGTACAATCCTTCCTCCCTCTCTTCGGCAAGATTCCCCAAACTTGACCCAATGCTTGTCTGTGGGTCTCTGCGTCTGTTTCCATGTTACTGGATGAAGGCTGTCTGATGACAATTAGGGCAGTCACCGATCTATGAGTATTACAGAATATCATTAGGCATTTTTTCTCTCTCTCTGATCATGTTTGGTGCTATCCTGGGTCTGTGCCATCCAGCCTTGGGACCTAGCACTCCAGGCAGTGTCAGGGGTGGGCTCACTCTCTTGTTATGGGTCTGATGTCATTGGTTAGCCATTCACATAATCTCTGTGACCTCCTTACCCCCTGCATATCCCATAGGCAGGACAGAATGTAGGTCAAAGGCTGTTTGACTGAGCCAGTGTCCCGATTCCTCTGCTGGAAGTTCCACCTGATCACGGGAGATGGCAAGTTCAGGCTATACATCCACCATTGCTGTGTCTTAGCTGGGGTCATCTTTGTAGATTCTTGGGAGTTTCCTTGCCTCAAGTTTCCACCCAATCCCAAAATACTCCCCCCCCCCATGTTTTCCAATACTCTCTTTCAGTATACCTCCAAATCTACCCCAACCTGATCTCTCACCATCCCATCTCCACCCGCTCCCTGTTCCCCCACAAGATGATTGTACTTTACAGCTAAAAATCTCCGAATAAGTGAGTACATACCATGTTTGTTTTTCTGGGTCCGGGTTACCTTACTCAAGATGGTTTTTCCTAGTTCCATTTGCCTTCAGATTTCTTGATGTCATTGTTTTTAACAGCTGAGTAATACTCCATTGCGTAAATGTACATTTTCTTTCTCCATTTTTCAATTGGGGGGCATCTAAGTTGTTTCCAGGTTATTACAAATAAAGCTGCTATGAACACAGTTGAGCAAGTCTCCTTATGTACAATTGAGTACGCTTTGGGTATATGACCAAAATGGTAAAGCTTGGTCTTGAGGTAGATCGATTCACAGTTTTCTGAGAAACCACCATACTGATTTCCAAAGTGACTGCACAAGTTTGCACTCCCACCAGCAGTGCAGGAGCGCTCCATTTGCTCTACATCCTCTCCAGCATAAGCTGTCACTTCTGTTTTTGATCTAGGCCATTCTGACTGGTGTAAGATGGAATTGCAGGGTCGTTTTAATTTGCATTTCCCTGATGGCTAAGGATGTTGAACATTTCTTTAAGTGTCTTTCATCTTCTGTTGAGAAATCTCTGTTTATCTATGTACCCCATTTTTAAATTGGACTATTTGATTTTTTAAATTGGATTATTTGATTTTTTTTATGTCTATGCAGGTTCCCCAGTTGTCAGTCCAGAGTCGGTGATCTCCCACTAGTTCAGGTCAGTGGATTCTGTGCGTTTCTCCATGATGGTCTTAACCCCTTTGTTCATATTATCGCTCCTCCTTCTCTTAGACTGGAGCTCGGTCCAGGGTTAGCTGTGGATCTCTGCATCTGCTTCCATCTGTTTGTGGAAGAAGGTTCTAGCTTCTCTGGGTTATCCTTTGTAGGCTGGTGATCCTTTGCTTAATGTCTGGTATCCAGTTATGAGTGAGTACATACCATATTTGTCTTTCTGGGACTGGGTTACCTCACTCAAGATTTTTTTTTCTAGGTCCATCCATTTGCCTGTAAATTTAAGATGTCATTGTTGTTTGGGTTTTTTTTGGGGGGGGGGTTCGAGACAGGGTTTCTCTATGGCTTTGGATCCTGTCCTGGAACTAGCTCTTATAGACCAGGTTGGCCTCGAACTCACAGAGATCCGTCTGCCTCTGCCTCATGAGTACTGGGTTTAAAGGCATGCGCCACCACCACCTGGTCAATGTCATTGTTTTTTTAATCACTGAGTAGTACTCTGTTGTATAAATGTACCAAATTTTCTTTATCTTTTCTTGAGTTGAGGGGTACCTAGGTTGTTTCCAGATTCAGGCTATTACGAATAATGTTTCTATGAACATAGTGGAGCAAATATCCTTGTGTTATGAATGTGCCTCTTTTAGGTATATACTCAAAATTGGTATTGCTGAGTCTTGAGGTAGAGTGATTCCTAATTTTCTGAGAAACTGCCATACTGATTTCCACAGTGGTTGTGCAAATTTGTGCTCCCACCAGCAATGCAGAAGTGTTCCCTTACCCCACATCCTCTCCAGCATAAGCTGTCGTCAGTGTTTTTGATCTTAGCCATTCTGATAGGTGTAAGATGGAATCTCAGAGTTGTTTCAATTTGCATTTGCCTAATGACTAAGGATGTTGAGCATTTCCTTAAGTGCCTTTCAGTCATTTGAGATTCTTCTGTTGAGAATTCTCTGTTTAGATCTGTACCCCATTTTGAAATTGGATTATTTGGTAGTTTGATATCTAGTTTCTTGAGTTCTTTGTATATATTGGAGAGCAGCCCTCTGTGAGATGTGAGGTTGGTGAAGATCTTTTCCCATTCTGTAGGCTGCCATTTTCTCTTACGTACAGTGTCCTTTGCTTTACAGAAGCTTCTCAGTTTCAGGAGGTCCCATTTATTAGTTGCTACTCTCAGTGTCTGTGCTACTGGTCTTATATTTAGGAAGTGGTCTCCTGTGCCAATGCATTCGAGGGTACTTCCCACTTTCTCTCCTATGAGGTTCAGTGTGGATGGATTCATATTGAGATCTTTGATCCGTTTGGACTTGAGTTTTATGCATGGCGGTAAATATGAATCTATTTACATTCTTCTACATGTCGACATTCAGTTATACCAGCACCATTGGTTGAAGGAGGAATTTATTAGATTTAGCATTTTCTTTGACCAATGAACCTATTTCCCCTACATATCTTCATCCCCTGAGATTCTCTCCCATCTCTCATATTCTGTCAGTGATGCTTTCATCTACAGTTCTTGTTTGCTTACCTAGATTTTCAGTTCCCAGCATTCCCTCAGCTTGTGTTTTCGTTATGCTTCTACTTCCATTTTCAGGTCTTGGATCATTTCCATCACCTGTTAGTTTGGTTTTTCTTGACTTTCGTGGCATTCCTGTAATGAACTATATGGATGATCCCTAAAAGTATAGTTGGTGTGGGCAGCCTCCGCCTACATATAGTCTTGACTTTCTTGGCAGTCTTTAAGGAATTTATTGATTTTTTTTCCAATATTTTGTTTATCTTTTCCTCTTTTTTTTTTTTTTTTTTTTTGGTTTTTCAAGACAGGGTTTCTCTGTAGCTTTGGAGCATGTCCTGGAACTAGCTCTTGTAGAGCAGGCTGGCCTCGAACTCACAGAGAAGGCACACTTCTAGTCTGGGCCACACCTTCTGCTGGAAGCCTATGTAGCAAACATGGAAGAGGGAAATTCTCTCTTTGCCTAGCTCCTCCTGCTCTCACTAGCAAGCCCATTCATTCATTGGCATTAGAGCCTACTCTCTGGCATATACTGAAGATCAGTGAGACATCTAACCTTGTGAACCAAACAATTCCTGGATTCTTGGACCTTCCATTACAGACATAGGCAGGCAGTCATTGTTGGATTGGTAGATCATAGCCTATAAATCACTGTGACAAATCCCCTGTCTTAGTTTCTATCACTGTGAAGAGACATCATGGTCATGGCAACTCTTATAAGGGAAAACTTTTAATTGGATGGCTTGCAGTTTCAGAGGCTTAGTCCGTTATCATCATGGCTGGATATGGTGGTGCACAGGCAGACACAGTGCTGGAGAGGGAGCTGAGAGTTCTACATCCTGATCTGCACGCAACAGAAGGAGACTGTGTACCACATCGAGTGTAGCTTGAGCATAGGAGATATCAAAACCCACTCCCAAAGTGACCCTTCCTCCAAGAAAGCCACGCTTCCTAATAGTGCCATTCCCAATGGGCGAAGCATTCAAACACGAGTCTATGGGGGCCATTTGTATTCAAAGAACCACATTCCCTTTCTCTTTCTGTTTTTTTGTCTTTGTTTGTTTGTTTCAAGGCAGATTTTCTTTTTGTCATCCTGGCTGTCCTGAAACTGGCTCTGTGGCCTTTCCCTCCCAAGAGCTGGGATCAAGCCTTGCACCTTAGTCTAGAGAATCCCGAGTAAAACAAGTGCAGACTGCAGCCAGCACACCGCTGCCCACTCGCACACCACTGCCGCCTCCTGTCTTCGTCACCTTCGTCAGTCTGGGCTCGCGTTTCCCAAATGAAGTAGCATCGTCCTAGCTCTTCCTTCAGCTGCCCAAGGCATGAGGGTGCCTTAGTCAGGGTTCTTATTCCTGTGATAAAACACTGTGCCTAAAGCAACTTGAGGAGGAAGGGGTTCATTTTATCTTCTATGTCCCTGTCACAGTCCATCACAGAAGGAAGGCAGAGCAGGAACCTGGAGGCAGGAGCTGATGCAGAGGCCATGGAGGATTGCTGCTGACTAGCTTGCTCCACATGACTTGCTCCATCTGCTTTCTTTTTATTTGTTTGTTTGTTTGTTTATTTATTATATATACAACATTCCTTCCATGTCTGCCTGCATGCCAGAAGAGGGCACCAGATCTCATTATAGATGGCTGTGAGCCACCATGTGGTTGCTGAGAATTGAACTCAGGACTTCTGGAAGAGCAGTCAGTGCTCTTAACCTCTGAGCCATCTCTCCAGCCTCCATTGGCTTTCTTATAACACCCAGGACCACCAGCCCAGGGTCAGCACCACCCACGTTGATGGGATCCCTCCCATGTCTGCCATCTATGAAGAAAAATGCACCACAGTCCAATCTAGTCGGGGTATTTTCTCAGTTGAGTTTCCCTTTTCCAAAATGACTCTAGCTGTGTCAAGCTGACACAGAACCAGCCAAGCACAGAAATCTGCAGCTGAGCAGGGCACAACCCCCGCCCAAGCCTCCTTAATGCTCCTGGACACCAGTGTGTTTCTCTGCCTGTAAACTCATTAGCATTGCAGTCTGGGCCCTGCACTGGTGACCCAAGTCTGAATCTTTACAAATTAGGCCCAACATTCTGATTTCAAAAAAATCTCCAGGCAATTCTTGGGTCCACTAGGGAAAGATTTTCAGGAGGGAACAAGTTTCTAGAAAGAAGACCCTTTGCTGCTTCCCGCTCCTGTTATTTGAGTCAGTCACCTTGTGACCATGAGGCCAACTGTCAGTACAGTTAGGTGGGGAGAGACAAACAGAGCCACAATGCTGGGGGCAGAGCCCCCCTTCCGGCCACTCATCCCCAGATGTTTACAGAAGGCAAACAAGCGCCCTTACTGCTTTCCTCTGTTGTTCAAAGCTGTCATTCCTCAGAGATAGCAGTGGTGAGAGACTAATCTGAGATTGCCCTGGAAGAGGTCTAAGAGGGCAGAAAAATGGCCTTGCCCTCTGTACTCTCTGTGTATGCACCAAGCATGTGCTGGACCTCTGAGCCACAGGTCAAGCCTAGCAATTGGTTTTTTGTTTTGTTTTCTTATCTCCCGACCTCAGAGAAAGGAGTTGGGGGGCATGGTCTGGTTTCCTAGCTCAGGCTAGCCAGGAACTGTCTGTGTACTCCCAGGCTGGCTTCACGTTTACGGCTCTGCTGCCTCAGCTTCCTGAGTGCTAAGATTACACGTATGAGCTACCATGCCTGGCTCTGATGGGTTTGTTTGTTTGGAGATAGGGTTTCACATAGCCCCCATTAGCCTTGAACTCTCCAGTCCTGCCTTCACCTCCATAGGACTAGGATTACAGGCATGTACCAGAGCGCCAGGCTGAATCACGGCTCCAGACCGTACCTCGGTGACTGGATCCAGTGACATATAAACTTTATTTTATGTGCATTGGTGTGAAGGTGTCAGATCCCTGGGAACTGGAGTTACAGACAGCTGTGAGCTGCTATGTGGGTGCTGGGAATTGAACCTAGGTGAGGAAGAAGATGACCATCTTGGAGGTTAGCCATCTTTATTACCTAATCATGGCCTCTCCCTATCTATCTGCCTATCAGGAAATCTGTGCTAACTCCTGGTCCTTCACAAGGAAACCAGATGGGGGAAAACCCCATACCTCCTTCTTCAAGCCTGGAGGATCTAGCTCAGGAGACTATAGCTACTTGGAGTATGTGTGTACCAACCCTCGGGTGTCTGGAGGCAGAGGTCAACCTCAGGAGTTCTTCAGGAACTGTCTACCTTGCTTCTTTTGTTTTGTTCTTTTTTTTTTTTTTTAAATATTTATTTATTTATTTATTTATTTATTTATTATGTATACAGTGTTCTGTCAGTGTGTATGCCTGCAGGCCAGAAGAGGGCACCAGACCTCATTACAGATGGTTGTGAGCCACCATGTGGTTGCTGGGAATTGAACTCAGGACCTTTGGAAGAGCAGGCAATGCTCTTAACCGCTGAACCATCTCTCCAGCCCCCATGTTTTGTTCTTTTTGAGACATGGTGACACACGTGGATACAAGAGTCACCCATCAGGCTTGATCTGCTTGCTGACCAGCGGGCCACAGGATCTCCGGTCCTTTTTTTTTTTGGTTTGGTTTGGTTTTTGATTTTTGAGACAGGGTTTCTCTTTGTAACAGCCCTGGTTGTATTGGTACTAGCTCTTGTAGACCAGGCTGGCCTTGAACTCACAGAGATCCGCCTGCCTCTGCCTCCCAGGTGCTGGGATTAAAGGCATGCGCCACCACCTGGTTTGCCCATGTTTTTATGTATGTATGCCATGTACATGCCTGGAGCCTTCAAATGTCAGAAGAAGATATAAGATCCCCTCGAATCCCCTGGAACCAGAATTGAGACAGATGGTTGGAGAGCTGTTAGCCACCGTGAGTGTCCCCGCAAGAGCAGCAAGTGCTCTTAACCACTGAGCCATCCCTGTAACCTCACCGTACCTGGCTTTTTGCCTGGGTGCTGGGAACTGAGCTTAGCTCCTCATGCTGGCGTGGATGCACTTTAACACCTGAGCCGTCACACCAAACCTTTTTGTTTGAGATAGGTTTTCACTATGTTGCCCAGACTAGTCTTGAACTCCTGGGCTTAGCCTATCCTCCTGACTCAGCCTTCCTAGTAGCTAGAACTAAATAATTAAGCTCAGTGGAATATCTATTCTTACTGAGTACTTTCTGTTAAGTGTATAGCCCACATTAACTCATTTAATCCTCATATAATGCTATATATAATGCTATTTTGATGCCAAGCAAGCTTAAGGAACTTGCTTGCAAGAATTTGACCAAACTTGTGGTCACTGCCACAGGCAGGCCATGACTTCAGAGCCTCCAGTGACCTTTTTGTTTTTGTTTTTCAAGACAGGGTTTCTCTACATAGGCCTGGCTACCCTGGAACTTACTATGTAGACCAGGCTGGCCTCAAACTCACAGGCGTCAGCCTGTCTCGGCCTTCCAAAAGCTGGGATTAAAGGCTTGGGCCACCATGTCCAGCCTCCTCCAGCATTCTTAATGAAGCCCACAGCTCTGGGCTTCCTTAGGCTCCATCTTCCCAGCACGGTCCCTAACTTGAGCTCAGACATACCCAAGCCAAGCAGTCCCGAGCAAGGGCAATGTGACTCAGACACAAAGATCAGACACCCCTGTGATTCTGGCCTCTTTGCTCTGGATGAGAAACAAAATCATAGGGGATTCTGCCAGACCTACACCACACAGAGCCGTCCAAAGTCCGCACATTTCCCCAGAACCGAACAGTTGTCACCAGAGACAGCAGTGATAGCAGTGGTGGCCAGGGCCACACAGTGTGCTAATGACTTCCTACCTACTCCCGTTTCCTCCCCATACATTTTGGATTGCCACAGTAACCAGGCATTCCCAGTGGGGTGGGGGTGGGGTGGGTTTTTTTTTTTTTCCTTCCTTCTAAAACTATCCCCTGCTCACAATGGAGATGTCTGAGGGTTTTTCTACTGCTGGGGGTCTAACACAGGCCTTGGGCAAGTGTGCCACAGAACCCATAAAAGTTCATGAGAACCTGAGACAGACGGATCGCTAGGACTGCTGGCCAACATAGCCAAAACCCAGGAGTTCAGGGTCAGTGAGAGACTATCTCCGGGGACAAAAGGGGCGGGTAATAGAGCAGGGTACCAAACATCTCAAGTATGAGCACACACACAGCCCACATAGTGGGGGGGGCGCGTGTGTAAGCGCGCACGTGTGTGTGTGTGTGTGTGTGTGTGTGTGTGTGTGTAGGCCAGAGGACGTCCTCAGGTGTTATTCCAGTACCCCTTTTATTTTTAGTCAGCTTTCCTGCTGGAACTTGCCAAGTAGGCTGGGCTGGCCCCATTGGGCCCCAAGAATCCACCTGTCTCCACTTCTCCGGTGCTGGGATTGTAAGTGTTCAGCTCCATGCCCACAATTATTTATTTTTAACATAATCTCTTGGATTGCACTCAAGTAATTCCTCTTATAAGGCAAACACTTTACCCACTGAACTTCCGGTATATAAAATCCTTTGCCTCCCTAACCTATGCTCCTCCCAGAGGCAAACCCCCGGCCTGCTGGTGTGGATGCCGCAAGCTTTCTCAGGGACAGCACAGACATCACCTGCGGCTCCTTTTCCTCCAGGGATGTAGCACAGATGTTGAAACTCGCTCAGACCTCCCCAGAATAACAGAACTCCCCCACAACAGCCTCCTTCTCCCCACAGACTCCACCTCCCCGTTTCTAAATTTGAGTTCCAAGAAAGTATTACTGAATTTACTCAAAGTCTTCATTTTAATCATGGCAGGGCAGCTGAGTAGGGGAACAAGGTCCTAGACAAAGAATGAGGCTTTATTAGGAGAAAAGATGGAACACTTGTCAAACGCTGCCCTGTTGGGACACTGCCTTAGGAGAGCCATTAGGCGGTTGGTGGCTGTTCCCAGACTGGTGGGCACCTTCTCTCAGCTGGTGGGCCTGAAGATGCTCCTCAGATCCTTATCGCCTAATCACTGGCTGCCTCGCAGTCCTGCAGATCTCCAGAACAAAGATCATCCTTGCCTGGAGCTGTTCTGGTTACCAATTAGTTTGCCCACACGCAGTTCCTGGCCGGTTACACAATGTACAGGCTGGAGGGGCAGCTGCCTGGAAGCCTTGTTGAGGTCCTCAGACACTGATGAAGGAAAAGGTGACTGTGACCAGGACGGAAGACAAGGGTCAGCGAGGTCAAAGAGGATCTAAGTATGAGGTCTGGTCTCAGTGCTTGCCTGCAGAAGATGAGTCAGGGGAGGGACTCCACAACTTCCTGAACCATAGAACCCCAGACATTCCACCCCTCAGTCCTCAGTCTCTTCTTTCTTTCTTTTTCTTTTCTTTCTTTCTTTTTTTTTTTTTTCCAAACAGGGTTTCTTTGTAACTTTGGAGACTGTCCTGGAGACCAGGCTGGCCTCGAACTCATAGAGATCCACTGGTCTCTGCCTCCCAAGGGCTGGGATTAAAGGCATGCACCACCACCTCTGTTGGTGGTGATCTCTTTGATCTTCTTGAGAAACAGTTCCTTTCCGGATCCTACCGCCTAAATGGGGAAGGGTACAACTACAGCCACTCGGAGGCTGCCTCCAGCTCGTGAGGGGTGGGGGGCTCTCTATAACTTTTACAAAATGGGCTGCCTGGGGAGCTACTGACTACAAAAACCTCTCTCAAGATAGTGCCCTCTACTGCAGGGAGAAGAGACCGCCTCACTACGAGCCTACGGCTGTGGAAATCTGATATTAAGTTTCTTCCAGGGCCCGGTGCAAGAAATTGTTCAGGGGGCTGGAGAGATGGCTCAGCGGTAAAGAGCAGCGGCTGCTCTTCCAGAGGGTCTGGGTTCAAGTTTCAGCACCCACATGGTGGCTCACAACTGTTAGGGAATATTATTTTAAGGTGTGTGACTTTTGTTTATGTTGCATTTGTTTAACTCTGTGAAGCTGTGTTACTTTGCCTGTCTAAAACACCTGATGTCTAATAAAGAGCTGAAGAGCCAATAGCGAGGCAGGAGCAAGAATAGGTGGGGCTGGCAGGCAGAGAGTATAAAAAGAAGGAAAACATGGGGAAGAAGAGGAGGCTCTCAGTACCCAACCACCCAGGCAGCCATGGAGTAAGAGTGAAAGAAGGATATACAGAAGAAAAGGAGAAAACCCAGACGCAGAAGGTAGATGAGGTAATTTAAGAAAAGCTGGCAAGAGACAAGCCAAGCCAAGACTGGGCATGTATAACTAGGAATAAGCCTCCGAATGTGTTTACTCGGGATCTGAGTGGCGCCCCCCCCCAAAAAAAAGCCAAAAGAATAAAACATCACACAACACACAACTGTCTATAACTATAGTTCCAGGGCTTCTGACACCCTCACACAGACACACAGGAGACAGGCAAAACACCAATTGAATATAAAATGAAAATGAATTATATATAAAAAGCAGAAGAAAAGAAATTGTTCAGGACTTCAAAAGAGATCCGAGCATCCAGAGCGCAAGCAGTATTGGTCTTTGCAGGAGGCAAGTGAGGGCTGTTTGGCATTTTAAAGATAATAACCCTTGTGCTTTCTATGCCAAGTGTCTAATATTCATGCTAAAAATTACCCAGTGAGAATACCTCATTCTCTGTAACAGCTATGCATAAAGACACCCAGCTAGCGCATCCCATTCACTGGGAAAGTGAGTTCCAATTTTCCAGGAAACCTTTCTTTCTTTCTTTTTTGGTTTTTCAAGATAGGGTTTCTCTAGGTAGCCCTGGCTGTTCTGGAACTCACTCTATAGACCAGGCTGAATATTTCATTCTTAATTTATTTTAACTCACTGATTTTTATTATATATATAATATACATATATATTTAATTTACATGTGTATCTATGTGTTAAGCATGTGCATGAGTGCCAGCCTGCGAGGCAGGAAGAGGGCCTCAGAGCCCTGGAGCTGGAGTTGAAGGCAGTTGTGAGTCACCATGTAGAAGAGTGGCAAGTGTTCTTAGCCACTAAACCTTCTCTCCAGGACAAAATTTTGTGCTTAATATTTTCTTTGCCCTCTCCTCTTGTCATATTCTGTAGGGTTAGAAGGAAACTAAATTGATGACTGCAAATAGAAAATCTGGGACAGAAGTCAGGCATTGATACATCCTTTCCATTTGTGTGAAATATAAACAAAGGTCAAAAGCATCTTTGTGATGGGCTCCAAGTTTCTGGTCGCTGCCCATCATAAACAGGTGCATCCCATTATGTCATTATCATGTCCCTCCCTCCTGCTCCCATTCCTCCCAGACTCAAGAAATTCACATTATTAGGGTGGTGTGGAAAGTCCTTCTGTCTATGAGTTGCTTTTATTGGTTAATGAATAAAACTGTTTTGGCCAGTGGCTTAGCAGAATAGAGCAAGGCAGAAATTCCAAGTAGTTAGAGGAGGAAAGAAGGTGCAGTCAGGGAGATGCCATGTATCCACCACAGGAGGCAGACGCGAGAATCCTGACGAAACGTAACGGGTAGGCCACAACCACATGGTGATACACACATTAATAGAAATGGGTTAATTTCAGATGTAAGAGCTAGCTAGGAATATGCTAGAATCATTGGCCAACCAGTGTTGCAATTAATATAGTTTCAGTGTGATTATTTCAGGTCTGGGTGGCTGGGAATAAAAGAACACATCCACATAAAAACCTGAGAGAGCTTGAAAAGGAATTCTAGACACAAAAAACCCCAGAGTTTAGCACAGTTTCTTGTTAGCCACAAATGTTTTTTTCGGATGGGCTCTGTTTGCTGGCGGCGAGCAGGGGCGCTGCAGCTCCTTTAAGGAGAGGCGCAGTACTCAGCTTCTTTAAAAAGGGCAGATTCCTGGTTCGCCAGCACAAATGGCTCTGATGGTTTCAGAAGGCCAAGCACTTAAATGGGGTCTGTGAGCCCAGTGCTACAACTTGCTTAATGGCAACATAAACCCACTGTGTGCCTGAAAATGGGACAATGTACACGGCTCTCAGAGGCAGCGAACATGCATGCCTCTGCCATGTTGGACTTGGTGGAGCTGACAGGCAGGACCATGGAGTTGGTCCCAGTCATGCCCACTTGGCATTAAAAAAAAAGTGCAAGCCGGGCAGTGGTGGGGCATGCCTTTAATCCCAGCACTCGGGAGGCAGAGGCAGGCTGATCTTTGTGAGTTTGAGGCCAGACTGGTTTACAACAGCTAGTTCTAAGACAGGCTCCAAAGCTACAGAGAAACCTGTCTCAAAAAAAAGCGCTCTTGGTCAGAAAATAATTACAGATATGCAATAAAGACAGATTCATACAGAAATAAACCTCTGAACAGGTCACAGTGTGTTTAAAAAATGTATGTAGGTTTGAGAGAGAGAGAGAAGAAAAAGAATATAGACAGTTTTAAATGGAAATAAATCGTTTTAAAAAATAAAACAAAGGGGCTGGAGATGGCTCAGTGATTAAGAGCATTGCCTGCTTTTCCAAAGGTCCTGAGGTCAATTCCCAGCAACCACATGGTGGCTCACAACCATCTGTAATGGGGTCTGGTGCCCTCTTCTGGCCTGCAGGCATACACACAGACAGAATATTGTATACGTAATAAATAAATAAATTAAAAAAAAACAAAGTCTTTAGAGAGACACAGTACAGACAGTCATGGATTAAAGGAGTAAAGAAAAATAAGCTGCATAAAGATGGAAAATATACACAGCGTCTGGATTATGTATACTATTGTGTTTGAATTTTTTTGACTATGGATGAGCCAAGTATAGACAGACATTTCATTGTGTGGGCTGCTAGGTTAAACCAACATAAATGGATCTTGACTTCAAAATTTGGGTCTAAGGATATGGTACTTAGGAAAAGAGGTTCTGCTTTTATTTACATAGAACTTGAGAACCTGTGGATTCCTTCCAGACTAATGTGGTTTGATGGACCAAGATCCCCTGAGAGGTCTCCATAAACCCCCAAAAACACTTCACCCAACAAAATAGCAGGAAATAGTTTGGAGAGAACTACGCCCATGTTCCCAAATACTGTTTATAAATGTTTGTTTCCATTTAAAGGGGGATATGACATAGAGATAAATACTTTGCTTTGGTATGGATCTTGGTTTATTGATACAAATTTAATGTCAATTTTTAATGTGTATATTTCTGGTCTTGATTAAGGTATTGTGTTTGTGTAGCTCATTTAGAATGTAACATATAGTTAAGAAATACAGGTTAATAGATAGTCATTTATTATAGTCAAACCTGTAGTCATGTTAGTTAGGTTTTCTAGACGTACACAGATATATTTCAGATGGATAGGTATTGTTTAAATCTTTCAAAGACTAACAGAATATGGCACTTAAAATGTTGGTGTGGGAAGCCCTTCTGTGTATATGTTGCCTTTATTGGTTAATAAATAAATAAAGCTCTTTTGGCCAGTGGCTTTAGCAGAACAGAGCAAGGTGGGAGTTCCAAGCAGATAGAGGAAGAAAGAAGGCAGAGACAGGAAGAAGCCATGTAGCCATCACAGGAGACAGATGCCAGATGCCAGACAGAACCTTACCAGTAGGCCACAACCATGTGGCAATACACAGATTAATAAAAATGGACTAATTTTCCAGGCAGGTGGTGGCACACACCTTTAATCCCAGCACTTGGGAGGCAGAGGAAGGTGGATCTCTGTGAGCCTAGGATACAGAGCTAGTTCCAGGACAGGCTTCATAGCTACTGAGAAACCCTGTCTCGAAAAACCAAAAAAAAAAAAGGATCAATTTAAGATGTAAGAGCTAGCTAGGAATACACTAGAGTCATTGGCCAAGCAGTGTTGTAATTAATATAGTTTCAGTGTAATTATTTTGTGTCTGGGCAGTCGGGAAACGAATGAACAGCCTCTGCCTACATTAGGGCTGGAAATGTGGCTCAGTGGGAGGGTACTTGCCTGGCATGCTTCCCAGCTGCCCAGACCTGAAATAATCACACAGAAACTGTATTAATTAAAACTCTGCTTGGGCTATTAGCTCAGGATTCTTATTAACTAACTCTTACATCTTAACATATTTCTATTATTTTATATTTTACCATTAGGCTTGTGGTCTACTGGTAAGGTTCCGGTGGGCAGGCATCTTTCTCCTTTGGTGACTACATGGCATCTCCCTGACTTTGCCACCTTCTTTTCTCCTCTATCTCTGCTTGGAATTCTAGACTTGCTCTATTCTGTGCTGCCATAGGTCAAAAGCAGCTTTTTATTAGCCAATGGTAATAAAACATATTCACAGTATACAGA